>JAEMWC010001019.1:252500-255000 GCA_016490735.1 Pachyseris speciosa | reverse complement strand
GAACGCTACAATCTTGGACAAACATACTTGAGAAAACAGGCAACTTGTTGGATTCAGGAAATCCTTCTCCACCAGGTGCATTTTTTCCTTCCTGCGTTCCCACCCCCACCTCCTCCTCCCCCTTCCCCTCCCCTTCCCCACCCCACCCACTACTCAAAGTTGAATTTGTGAAGCCGCCATTGCTAGGGAAACGTTTAGAAACCCCAAACAACATTGGTTATTTTTTGCCCGTAAGGCTTCGAAGGTCAATTTTCTCAACAGTTTTCTCCAAGATTGTATCATTATGTAGACTATCCTAGCTACGCCCTCAGACAAAGGCGAGCATGGAGGATATCCATGGTGTGGTTTTTGTGTGATTAATTTACTTAATCTCCAGGTCGTTGATCATTCTGGTCAGGCTCAGTAAGAATCACTCCTTGATCCATTTCAAGTGCTTCATTCTGTAATAAACACACGATTTAGTTCGTTAATAGATAATAAAACGGTGTCTAAGAAGTCAAATTACCCGGAGTGTGTACCTCTTCTAATTTGTGGCTTGTGTCATATTGTCCTGATCAACACGTATCACCTATCAAATTCTATGTGGGAATCTGTCCGCGTTATTCATTTTGAGGAGAATATAGGAAGCAGTTCAGAGAGGATTATTTCAAGTAGTCTTTTTTCTTACCTTGAATTCGAATGAGCATCTATCTTCTCCATTCTTGTGATGTCCCGCTCTAACGCTATATATATGTATATATATAAAAAACATAAGGCGTTAGTATCAACGAATCAACTGTACGTTTGGCTGTAACCAATATGGCTTAAAACCTGTCCAGAAGTTCAACTTACGTATTTGTTTCAGAAATTGTCTACCTTGAGTAAAATTACACTGAAGAAGGCAGAAGTTTCTGCCGAAACATGTCTTTGAAATTCAAAATCGTCGACTTATATATTTAAAACCTATCGTGACCTTCCTGCTTTCCAGACCCTTTGGTAATTATGAATTGTAAGAGAAGGTTCAAGTTCAAGTTCAAGTTTATTAAAATTAACAATATAATACAAAACAGCGCTAACCCGCAAATAGCTAATGCTAATCTAGGCGGGTAGCGAGTAGGAGTGTTTAAAGAGTAAGTATAATAATTGTGAGTATGGGATAACTGAAGAGATAAAATAAAGGTTGTGTGATTTTTCATTTCTAATGCATTCAACAAACTTACCGTCAACTGTGTGAGGTCGTGTGATTTTAATATAACACAATTATTTTAATATATAACAATTACGTAAATCCAGCTTGTGTGTGTTTTTAAACTCTCAGAAACAATCGCAGAGAATTCGAAAAAAAGATGCTTCTGCTATACTAAATTTTTGCTGAAAAAGAAAAACATTTGCGTGAAATGACTCGCGTAACAGGTGATCACATTTCAACACCAGCACTACAAAGCTTAGTTCAGCGTGGACTCCATGTTAATAGCCTTAAAAAGGTTCTTAAGATTCTCCTTGACAAAGAGATTTTAAAGAAAACAGAGTAAATCATACAAAAGCTGACAAACTTTAAAGACTGTTTTATGTGTCGTCTAACACTATGAAGACAAAAAATTCTCTCTTAACCCTTGTAGTGTTAGGCCCGGAATATTCCTACTCAGAACGTTATGATAGCGTGCTCAATGTGCCGAATGGTTGGTTTGACACCTGTAACAACCTAAAATCGGCATTATACATGACAATGACAATTCCATGCATTATATCTTTCATTTGCCAACAAAACCTAAAAGGCCAGTTTTTCTGTCCAACAGCAACACCAAAAAGTGCATTCTTTTGTTGTCACATTTTTTACATAAAAACTCCTTCAGAAACCAAAAGTCTACAATAACAAAAAACCTCAGGGCGAAACCATGGCACCTGGCTGGAAATTGTGCTCTCATTTTTTTTTCGTCGGCCCTGCTTGAGCCATTTTTTGAAGACCAGTCTCCCGTCTTCCAAGTTTCCTCATTCATACACGAGAAAAACCCTGGGTAATTCCGCAATACCGCGAGCATGTTGTTGTTACGATACCGGTGCATATATATTCGTTCTCATATATTCATCACTCATGGGTATACCACCAGCAAAATGACCAGCTTCCAGCTGGTTTGTTAGCTCAGTACGTTGGTAGAGCACTGCACCGGTATCGCAGAGGTCGTGGGTTCGAATCCCGTACAAGCCCGATTTTTTTAGGCTTTATTTTCACTACTGCTTAATTGCATAATTGCGATGATCATTCTCATATTCATTCTATATTCCGCAGTTTCAATATATTATTTTCACATATTCATTCTCACATAAGTAAACCGAAGTATCTCAATGACAATCTCCCTAACTTCATAACTCACCCATATCTCCTCAGTCCTGTGGATTTAAAGAGAGCAAAAACAGATATTAATGGAAAGTCATATCTACTCATTGCCAGTAACATATGGCACCCAAGAGCTACTATGCCTTGTTGCAATGCAAAATGCTCAAAACTCGGTAAATAATTTGT
>JAEMWC010001019.1:220000-247500 GCA_016490735.1 Pachyseris speciosa | reverse complement strand
AGGTGTTGGTAATTCTGAGCCCTCTCCTATTCACTATAATCATGCGTTTCGTAAAACCTAGATTAAATTAGAAAATATATTTTTTACACCATTTTGGTCGTGAGCAACTCCTTAACCTGTAAACTTTACTATTTTTTGTTGTTGTTGTTGCCAATTCTGCATTCCCCAGTTACTAGTTCGGAACTAAAATTGCCTTAAAAACAAGCGATACGTTTTATTCGAACCTACTCGCCTCTGTCTTACCTCTAGCTTTTGCATCAGCTCATTCGCAAACTCCATATACGTACCTACCTATTCACTGTATGTAGTTTGCGGTTGAGCTGATGCAAAAGCTAGAAAGAAGACAGAGGTGAGAAGGATCTCTTACTCTAAACAAGTCAGCGAGGTGATTGATTTGTTCCAAGAAAGCGATTTAATTTTAAAGCTCCATTTAGATCTCAACATCTACAGTTCCTCAGATTGTCAACTAATTTTCTCGAATCTTCTTGTAAGACGTGTGTAAATAAACATGAGGCTGCTAACAGCCGAAGGACGCTAGACAATACCTTTCTGTTTGTCCTTTTCACGGACTGCATTCGTAGGTTCTGTACCAGATTGTCTGGGTGATGCTGTAAGCAAGAGAAAAGAACACTGAATATGTGAATGATCATCGCAGTTATGAACACTACTTAAGTAGTAGTGAAAATAAAGCCTGAAAAAATTCAGGCTTGTACGGGATTCGAACCCATGACCTCTGCGATACCGGTGCAGCGCTCTACCAACTTAGCTAACCAAGCAAATGGGAGCTGGCCATTTTTGTCCCGTACAAGCCTGAAGTTTTTCAGGCTTTATTTTCACTACTACTTTAATAAGTAGTGTTTATAACTGCGATGATCATTCGCATATTCATTCTTTAATCCTCAGTTCAGATATATGATTTTCATATATTTATTGTTACAGAAATGAACACCTTGCAACAGATCCCTAAACCAAGAACCTTGGAAAAAGTCTGGTACGTTTGGTCGAGCCTGGTTTACCAGACTTGACAAGAGTTTTGTGCGAAAGCAAGTGTGGTGAAAGGCTGGTAAACATCGTTTTACCAGACCTTCCAAGTAAGACAGGTCAATTTTATCTCAGAAGTTTAGTAACAGTGGCTAACACTGGTTAGGGCACATATATTATAACACTAAAACCCAGGGTAGCCTGGTTTATTTACCCCGACAAGTCAATAAAAAACTAGTTACACTTGTAGTTTTCACTCGTGTAAATTACACGTGTAAGGTCCAACTTGTAAATTCATGAATTCAATAAAAGATTTTTCTACACTGGAATAGACCATTTCCGAATTACCTTTGGCCTCTTTTTCAAAGCGAGTCCTGGTGCTCATCTTTTCATATGAAAATTAGTTTCAGTTCACATGCAAATTTAACTCATTTTCATATGAATGGAAACTTATTTTCATATGAAAAGATGAGCACCAGGACTCGCTTTGAAAAAGAGGCCCAAGGTAATTCGGAAATGGCCTATTCACACGCGTAGCCCGGGTAACGATACAATTGTAATCTACAACTGTAGTTTTACAATTGTAACGTAACTTGAATACGCTTGTAGACTACAAGCGTAAGCTCCAATTGCACGAGGTTTATTTGAACTCCCCGCCTTCAAAATTTACAGTTACCATGTTGTCTAAACAGCAGAAACTTATGTTAGCGCAGCTCGTAAGAGACAAAAAGGCAGTAACTATGGCACCGTTCTCAGCAAATGGCACAAAAAAAGCAAAACAACAGGCTAGGGAGACAATTAGGAATCAAATGAATGGTGTTGGAGCAGATGTAGACAGCATTTCAAAGCTGAGAGATACTATTTGGGCAAATATTCGCCGAGGTACCTCAAAGAAAGTTAGTGAATCAGAGAAGACGGGTTCAGGTGGCAGAGGACAGCTCACAGAGCTAGATGAGACGGTGCTTGATATACTGGGCCGAGAGAGTGCCAGTGTAGAGCCCGTTCATGTCCAAGACTCGGATATTGTGTTTGAAGAGGAAGTAATTATTAGCTCTACCCGAACGCTGAAGGTAACATATTTGCTATTTATTTATTTATTTATTTATTTATTTATTCATATTTCATTCATATTTTTATATACATATATATTTCCAAATATGCTATAATAATTCCCGGTTTTGAATTTTTTTAAAACGATTTTATTAACGCAGATGGCCCAACTATTAAGACTGGTAGTGAGACCGAGGAAGTGAAGGAGGTGCACGGGTATGTGAATACCACCAAGTATGGAGCTGTTGAGCAAAATCTGCATGAACAGGAACTTGAGCCAAAGAACAACAAGCCAGGGCCATCAGGATCTTACAAGAGAGCCTCTCGTAAGGAGGTCAGCGCAAAGAAAGGAGTACCAGATTCAATAGAGGACGATCTATTACAGCTTAAAAAGAGGACGTTGGAGCTAGAATGCTCCAAACTAGAATTAAAGATCAAAGGGCTTAGAAAGGGTATGGACGAACAATCCATTACTCCCAGAACTCAGATTAAAGGCTTGTTTGGTTTTCTTTTCGGTTTTTTAAAGAGCACGTTTAGTCTGAAATTTGCATAGCAATATAAATTGAGGCATGGCACATTGAAATATATTGACTATCGGCATGGAACACGAAATAAGCAAATATATTGTAAAAGCATCATAACTACAACTGACAAACTTTGTATTTGTACATAGTACAAACCAATGAAAATGTTCAAACGGTCATGTTCTCAATGTCGTTGTTCTTTTTTCTACGAAGTTAAAAGAAATACTGTAGTAGTTGCTGTCGTTTGCCCTCTTGCTCCTCTCTATGCTCCCTAAGCTCCCTGTCATCTTCAACGTGAACATTGTCGTTATCTAGGAGATCCGCACCATCATCATTAAATTGTATGCAGATGTTGTGAAGTATAACTGCACATTGGATAAGCTCAGCGCTCGTTGTCATGCTTCTGACCCTAATTCCTGTTTGTAGAGTGTAAAACCTCTTTTTAATCACACCGTACGCTCTCTCTATGCTGCTTCCGGTTTTCTTGTAAGCCTTATTAAACCTAAGGGCGAGCACCCTGCACATCCTCTCTGAAAGGGGGAATCATTGCAAGGGTAGACGGAGTCCCCTAAGATAACTGCTCCTGCAAACGGTCTTCGCACATGTTCTTCAAATGAGTCCCACAAACTGCTCTCTTTACTGAACTCGTGAGTCATGCCACCTCCCAGGGCATCGGCTGCTACAGAAATAAATTTTTTAATCAGGCCCTGCTACCATATCCACATTCAGAGATTTCCTATGATGCCGATTTATGTACTCATCCTCATCATCAGATGGGGGATTCACGAGGACGTGGGTTCCATCCACGCATAGGGGAACCCCACTATGTCCCGAAATTTTGCTGCGATACTAAGGGGTTGTTCTGGCCAACGCACTAACTCTCGCCTTAGACATTGCAGGAATGACTCTGTGTATTGCGTCCCAAACCGTAGAAGGTACCAAGGAAGTGAAGAAACACCATCAGTTGCTGTATGGCCGTCAGTGCTCTGTTTTATGTTCAAGCTGTTGACCCACTGCTAAAAGTAAATATTCGAATGCCTCGACAGGAAGACGATATTTCTCGCGAAATTCACGTGGATTTTCTATATCAAACAACCGTCTTTCCTCAAAATTTCAAGGCTGCCGAATAAATTGATGCCTCAGTAGTTCTTCAAGTTCTTCGCTGGAGGAAGACATACCAAAATTTCGAAATACGCTTTCTCCAAGTTGAGCGTTAAGCTTACAAGTGACTTATGACTTTTAAATTTTGCACTTGTTATCAACAAGTTGGACGGTTGTAAAAATACAAGTCCGACTCCTGTAAACGTTTTATTGAACTGGACACGTACCAAATTCTATAGGTGTAGCACTACACCTGTAATTACAAGCAGGAGTCTTGTAACAACGACTTGTAACGATGTTTATTGAACTCATTTTTGCGAGCGCTTGTAAAAACAATGGTCCGGCTTGTAAACTACAAGTGTAACGTTTTTATTGAACTGACCCCTGTAATAGACATAAATAAACACTGACTTGACTTGAAAGGTCTGGTCAGTCTGGTCATCCCAGGAGTTCAGAGTTAATCGGTTTCTAAACATGGCCACGAAAGCCCGATTAGTAATGGTAATAGGACTGAGTGGAGTCCAATTCGGTATGTAATCATACAAGTGATAACAAAATCGGACGACCGCGCAGCGGGAGTCCGATTTGTTTATCAATTTCCGAGAAAAGAAGAGCCAAGTTATAAAAGGAAGGGAATTTTTGCATTAAATGATTGAGAAAGGAAGCTCTTAAATTGACAACAATCAAAATGCATGGTGATTGAAACCAAGATTGTGATTGGTTGATTTAAAATACTACTTTAAATGTGATTGGGTTATTGAACTGTCCGATAACAAACTGTCCAATAACAACTTGGCAAGTGAATTAGTGGAAAATAGGAGTTTTTTAAACCAATCACAATCGAGGAAATTGTAATTTTTATGATTAGTAATGGTAATAGGACTGAGTGGAGTCCAATTCGGTCTGTAATCATACGAGTGATAACAAAATCGGACGACCGCGCAGCGGGAGTCCGATTTGTTTATCACGAGTATGATTACAGACCGAATTGGACGACACGAAGTCTTATTACCAATTAATCATAAAAATTACAATTTCCGAGAAAAGAGGAAGAGCCAAGTTATAAAAGGGAAGGTAATTTTGCATTAAAAGACTGACAAAGGAAGGGTAAATTGTTTAATGTCGCTCTGAAATTGACTACGATCAAAATGTATAGTGATTTGTAACCAAGGTTGTGATTGGTTGATTTACACTACAACTTTGAATGTGATTGGCTTATTGAACTGTCCGATAACAAACTGTCCAATAACAAAGTGTCCAATAACAAACTGTCCGATAACAACTTGGCAAGTGAATTAGTGGAAAATAGGAGTTTTTTAAACCAATCACAATCGAGGAAATTGTAATTTTTATGATTAACCTGTTTATCCTGAGTTTTCCGGATAAAATCTGGTGACTGAGTATGATCTGAATTTCAGTATTTGGTCGATAACGGTATGAAGAACCTCAAAAGATTTGGTGATGATTGGGTGATGAGGCAAACCAGGATAAGAAATGCAGTATCATTATGACACTTAGTTTTCGCTGCATTTGATAGCATGGTGCACAGAATCCAGCCTAGTCTAATTTCTTCGAGAGTACGGAGGCCACGACATAAAAAATTCGAGGAAGAATGAGTGATGGGGGTGGGGTGGTACTCCCTTATATTGGTTTTATAGGTATGTACGGCCCCAAAGGGTATGGTTTTTAGCCGTTTTGGTCTGAAATAGGGTATTAATTTTGACCATTTTGGTCTGAAATAGGGTTCTGTTTGTGCACTCAAGTCTTGAACTGGGTATGTTTTTTAGAAGAAGCTACTTCATTATTAGGCGATAAGACCATCAGCAAAAGCCCTTCTTTTTTGTATTTTAATTATGCTTACGCCAACCGTGTACATGAAATAGGGTATCGAATTTTTGGTCAGGTCTGGAATAGGGTAGGAAAAATCGCAGTTTGGTCTGAAATAGGGTAAGGGTTTCAGGAAGCGGGCCGCACACCCCCACCCAAATTTTCTGGAGTACCCCCCCCTCCCCCATTTGACAAATGAAATAGAAACACATGAGGAAGGATATTACGGATTTTAAAGATCTTAGTAAGTTTTATTTTGTAAAATTGTGGCAGGTTATTTAATATTGCACAACCAGCTTATTTACGTTAGGATAAAAAAAAGTTTGACCTCACGCTACCAATGACATTACATCTAGCGGCTGATTCTTTTCAACTTTGCCAAGACAACTGTGAGAGATTGAAAAGAGCTGGAAATAAACCTTGTGCAGGAAAACTGGATAATTTTACCCCTCACGGAAGGGGATCCACCCTCCTATGTCCATAAACCCCGAAATTTTACGACATGCGCAGAGTACTTTACCTTGAAAAACTGCTGTTTCCTGAAAACGCGGGCTTCTTTCGTTACTTGTTTACGACGAAAGTTGCGAAAAAAATGTCAATGGGGCGAAGAAAATTTATCGGCAGGCAGTTTTCTGGTAAATATCAGCCGGCGAAGAAAATAAAAACAGAAGAGAAAACAAACGAAAACAGTTCAAGTGTTGGTGGTCAGGTTTCAGCGACAGCAACTCCAGAAAGTGTTTTTATCAAGTTTGCAAGCGAGATTGAGAGGATCGACAAACTCTCCCGTGAGTGTAAACGACTAACAGCAGAAAACACAGGACTGAAAAGGACAATCCAAACGCTTCGAAAAAGTATAGATAAGCGTTGGTTAAGGAAAAAATGGGTGAATGTATAACTCAAGTCAGTTTTTTAATTGGCATACTTTTTACCACGGCTGCTTTGAGTGGGCTTCCAAACACGGAAAATGTAAACACACGCAAATGCAACGGATCTGTTTTTGACGTGAAACAACTAACCCGCATCCGGCCTGTTTATTCATTTTCAGTGCAGATATAATGCCTTTTAAAGCTTTATAAGCTTACGGTTAAAGGTTAAGTTAAACTGGGCCACACAACGAACATTCATTGACATTTGAGTAAGACAACGTTGAATATTTAATAATGTCACAAAGAAAAGCCACGGAACTTGTGAAATACACTTTTGCGGGTAGCTAGCGGGGTGAAAAACGTTAGTGCATTCTCCTTAAAAGGGGGTAAAAGAAGAAACTTTTACTTTAGAGATACTGAAAGAGACACCTTAAAACTTACTACAAAGTATGTTTAATTGACCGCTGTAAAACCGTCGTTATAATTTCGCAGCTGTTAATCCCGTGTTAATTCGGTCAGGTGAATTGTGCATCCAGACTTTGCTTTTATTTTGGACACTAAATAATGTAGCAGAGCTGAAAGAAACAAACCATTTTAGATATATGCCAACACAAAAATTCAGTTATCTCAAAGCAACATTACCCGAAGGTAAAATACACACGTGAAAAACACTTTAAATGGCACAGTATCCGACCTTGTGCGGACCGCTGTGGGGTCAGCCTATTTGATCAAAATTACTGCGAGGTACCGAGAATATTCAAGTCTTTGTCGTCCTTCTTATGTCGAGTTCAATCTAGTTTTAATTCTTCGACTTTTCATACCTTTCTCTAGTTAAATTTAAGCTTAGGTACATGTAAGATTTTGAGTTCAAGTGGACAAAACTCTTGCTGAGAAAACTGTGTATATACCTTTCCACTTGACAAAAAAACACCAATGTTCTCGACAGTAATAAAAAAAGTAACATTCACAGGTGTAAATGAAAACACAATCAATAAATAAAGTACCAACATCTAAATGTAGAACTGAAAGTTTAAGGTTCAGACTTTTCAAAATATGAATTAAATGAAATAATTTGTTTTCAAAGCCAAATGTCAATCATTTTTTTTGTGACTTTTCCCCTTGTTTTCAGTATTTGTACAGAGAAGGTTCAGTGATTTGAAGAAAGAGACTCTGACCCTACAAAAACAAGTTACAAAACAAGACAAACTTTTGAACACCACATCCTTGAAGAAAAACAACATCAAAAAACTAATGGGGACAAAAACTGTTGCAACAAAACTGAAAGACCAACTCAAACAAAGAGAAGTTTTAAAGAGTTATTCCCTTGTGGATACATTTGCCCAAGGCAAAAATGGAGCAAATCATAGGAGTGTAATGTTCATGGCTTGCATTAGATATTTACAACATGCATGTTGGTTATCTAACCAAAAGGCACCAATTGCATTACATTTAATTTTCAGTATTTTATTTAATTGTAGTCCCCCTACAAATCTGATTGTTTCCCCAACTACTTTGTCAGACTGGAATGTTCTTTTAGGGGAGGCAAATTAATTCTGTGTAAAAGGTTTGCAAACAGCAAATATGAACCCATGGTCCCAGTTTCAGTAGGCAGAAATCACATGACTCATGCTACAAGAAAACCTGAATATCAAGATGTGTGAGAAAATGCTGTCATCAAGTCATCAAAGGACTCACTTTTATTTCATTGAAACACAGCAAATCACACACAGCCTATGTTTACTCCTAGTAGCATGAGCCCTTGATAGTTTAAGTGAATATTTGAGGATAAATTATCCTAATTAAACCAGAGATATTGTCTTTAGGTGCTGTTTTCGAAGAATTTTTGGTGTAAGATAAATGAAATGCACCTATCAAAAGTTTGGTATCAATCATTCTTTATTATGAAAGCCCAAAGGGTAATCTTAGTGACAGGAAAATTTTTAGCCCTTAATTGTAAAGTAAAGGAAAAAAAGTTATTTATTACAAGTGAAATTAACCAAAAAAATGGACACAGCTTTCAAATATTCAGGCTTTAATTGTGAAGTTGATGTCAGTTGTAAATAGTAGCAGGTACCAGAAACTGGGAACAATTTTACTTGGTGTTACCAGTATTAAGAATTAAATGCTTGACAGTTAATTAACAGTATGTATTTTTTAAGGTGCAGGATGGTAGATTTATGCCCGTCATTGGTTTTCCTGTAGGGTCGACCCCCGGGCTAACCAGGGGGATTGAAAAATCAGTCAAGCAAACTTCAGGAATTTCCTGGGGGGTCGGGGAATCTCTGAAGACAAAGTCCCCTGGGTGAGCTGTCTTTCAGTTGAAAATCCCTGTAACATCCTTTTCAAACTTAAGAATTTCCCCACTCCCTAGTCTTTGATCATACAGCAATGTCAAGATTTTCCCCTACCCTCAGGCAAAGAATCCCATCCATCTCCTTGCATTCCCCCACATATTTCCCTGTTAGGCCCGGGGGTAGACCCACAGGGAAGCCGATGACATGTGCATTATTACCTGCTAAAGCATAAACATAATTTAGTCCTGTACATTGACTGTCCTAAAACAAGGACAGTAATAATTATTGTGTTCTAAAAAACACAATATAAGTTAGGTCCACAGAAGACGAGCGAGGTTTCAGAGATCCCCTTGGCTTGCTGAAGTATTGAGCTGGCATTAAAAAAACAACAAACAAAATTAAAATTAAAAAAACAACAACAAACAAATAAAGGATAGTGAAATTACATAAGCTTAAGCTTTTCATTCTGAGTTTAATTGTCTAAGAGCATGACAATAACAGTAATGATATACACTGGTAAGCCATGAAGAGCAGGTTGCAGCAAGTAGTTGATGAATCGAAATTGCCACATTGTTTTGCCAAAGTACAAAATGTGGAACCTCAGTGACCGATTTGGTTCATAAAACTAAATTCTATATACAATGCTCAAGGTTCACTGGTTTCCTATTTTTATTGTGTTTACCATTACAACAATTTCAGAAGTGTTAAGTTTAAGTATTTTGTACTGCATTATTAGTGTTCAGTACGTCATCAAGGTTTGAAAAACTCATTCCGTACCTTGCCTGCACTCTTCAGTTGTCTTCCCTCAATTCGAACAGCTCTCCAACCCAGCATGAGACGATTCTTGACGACTTCGAGCGCGCGTGAATAATAATGAAATAGCTTCACAGGGACACAACGCAGGACTCCTAAAGTTGACCCACTGACAAACTGAATGACTGATCTTAAACTTCACCGTCGCGAAATTTTTTTTAACCAGCAACGCACCGAACAGTGCGCATTCAAGTAAATAAAATAGGCACTGTATAAATTTCGGGGGAAAAAATCGAAATAGAAAACGGTAGATATTTCGATCATATACCATTCTTTAACCTTGCTTTTGACGGTGGCTGAAACTTCGCGTTTTAAAAAGATATTAAACAACAAAGTCCCCATAGCATTCTTGTTGACCTGACCGGCCATTACCCGTGTCCGTACTGCGCATGTCTCTAATTTCTGTCTTTTGACGCATCGCATTCATTCCGTGAGGGGTAAATTTCCTCCTTCCTCCCAACCATATAACTTTAACTTCAACTTCGGTGCTTTGACTGGCTTTTCCAGCATCATTGTTTGCAATGCAGGACAAATTTCTAGTTTGTCTCAAAGTAACTTTATTCCCAATTGTCCTTAGTAGTTTAGAGCCTGGGGTCGGTGTTACTGTTGCTGAGATGCTGTAGAGTGCCAGGGTGTCCAGACTCTTTCCATTCAACGTCCACACAATTACTGCTGCAGGTTTCGCTTGCGCTGTGCATGAAAAGCTGATAGGTTGACCTTCGTCTCTTATTTCTTTGACTCTCGGTAGTGTTTCAGCAGGCATCCTTGGAGGAACTGTGAAATTGAAGAAAATGCCAGAGTATCAGTCTACATGTAGTATCATTTCAAACATGTGGATACCAGTGCCGCACAGTGAAAAACACCTTAATTCATGAGTATAATTTTTATCTTATTGCATGCAGATTATAGTCCGTGTTAATTATTTATATTTTGTCAATTCTCTTTTTTTATTTGTTATGTATGGCGGCGGAAGAGCCCCAAATGGAGATGCTTTCTTCATTAAAGAGAACGACTGACAAAAGCACCGGCACATGGAGGTCTAGCAATCATAGATCACTTGAAACCATTAACGTCTCTAAAATTATCATGTTCAGTGTGGTGTACACGATGACATCGCACGACGCGTACAAGTTCCTTCCAGGAGTTCATTTTAAAAGATATTAAAACCAAGTTATTATATTTTTCTTTCAGCTTATATTATGCGGCGGACCTCGCTAAGAAACCCCTTTAAGGTATGATGTATTTCCTGGCCTTTTTACGCCTTCTTGGCCAAAAGGAAGTAGGTAACAAGAAAAGTCAAAAGTAACATCTTATTTTCCTGTACCTCCTTGTTTAACATAGAGAACTTGTAGCCAGAATGAAGTCAAAATGGTTTTCTGTTTGTGTGCTTGTGTTCTTATGTTTACGTTCCTAGTGTTCTGACGTGCTTACGGTTGTACTGATGCTTAGCTTTAGGTGGTGGTGAAAACCAGTTCAAATTGAGATACGCTGAAAAGTGAAGTCACTGACCTTGCACAACGATCTCAAGCTCTTTTCGTTGGCTCTCCTCCAAATTTGTTTGATGGCACACAGAAGAACGACTCTTCCTCGGCACTGAGCAGTACGTTGCTGATCACGTGTTTTCCCGTTCCGCTCTGTTGCAACAGTGACGTCATACCCCGTCTGATGATATATGTTGGAGATGGGTAACCGTCTGCACTGCATGCGTCACATTTGTTCCTTGCACAACGGAGTTATGCAGAGTTCCAGTCGTAAAAGTCGCAACTGTAGGCTGATGTAAAAGTAACGATTATGTAATGAACGTCACAGCAGTAGGTTGATCTAATAAAACAACAGTTATGAACAGACAAAATTAGTCCTGCCCCAAATGTCATTTAGTA
Organism: Pachyseris speciosa; assembly: GCA_016490735.1. Taxonomy (NCBI): domain Eukaryota; kingdom Metazoa; phylum Cnidaria; class Anthozoa; order Scleractinia; family Pachyseridae; genus Pachyseris; species Pachyseris speciosa. Next base: position 236,164 of record JAEMWC010001019.1, on the reverse strand, counting down.
AACTGGGCAAATCACGTAGTACTCGTGGCTACACCCTTTCGCAATAAATGTTAATTTTCGTTATATTTTCTTCTTGGAGCTAGCAAAAAGCTCAAATTTATTTTCTTTTAAGACTCTTAATTTTAAGGCATCCTTTGCGGTATCGTTGTTCGTTTTTCTCTCCACTGAAAAGAAATCGTTGATATTACAGCTTAAACGGTTAAAAAGTGAGAGGCTAGGTATTATCATAAGGACAAGGAAGGCTTAATTCTCCGGAACGGAAACGAGCAGGGGCATGGGAACTATTTGGAAGTGTGGGGACTGGGCTTGTTGTTTGGGTGAACAGTGCGCGAAAATGAACTGCAAGTACTGCAAGAACGAGGATTGATTCATCAAGGTTAATTTATCCCGAGCAAAAAAAAAATGGGAAAAAAAGTGAATTGCTGTGTTCCGAACTGTCTGAACAATTTTAGAAACAATCCAGGTCTACGATATTACAGAATTCCTCAAAACCCTGTTACTCGCAAAGAATATAAAAGGCTCTTGCGGAATAAAAGTTTAAAGATAAACAGCGGCAACACAAGAATTTGTTCTCAGCACTTTAAAGGAGGAAAGAAGCTAAATCGTAAACATCTGCCTTCTATATTTCCCTGGACTGATGTTAAACCTAAACGACGGGAACTTAAGAGAAAAAGTGTTGATCAAGCGGGAAATACCGTGGGGAAGAAACAGAAGCAGGAGCAGTTGCAGCAACCAACACAAGAAATTGGCCAGCCTGAAGAAAACAATTTAAACAACGCTCAAGCTTCAAACAGCGAGGCTAGTGAAAAAGAACTCGTAAATCCCCAAAGTAAGTTTACTGAGAAAGCTTGTATCCATGTTGGTACCCAAACAGAATCATGTTCTGATGAAACTGAAATGACTAAATCGTTAAGACAGCAAATTTCTAAAATGGAGGTTACAATCAGTGAATTGACTTTGGAAATTGCAGCATTGAAACGAGAAATGGAAAATGTGCGTTTTGATATTGAACAGTTTAAAGACAAGCCAGAAGATGTAACCTTTTACACTGGTTTCACAGACTACGATACCCTTTTACTGTGTTTCGATATTGTTAAAGAATCTGCTGCAAATTTGAATTATGGGTCCTATCAGAGAAAGACTGTCGGTTCACAGAATGGAAAGCGAGATGGAAGGCCTAGAAAACTGTCCATTTTCCAAGAGTTCGTTTTAGTTCTCATGAAACTTAGGCTGGGGCTTTTTAATAAAGACCTTGCTTACAGGTTTAAAGTTTCCCCTTCTGTCGTGTCTGAAGTATTCAGGACTTGGATAAGGTTTTTAAGACTGGAGCTTGAAGTATTAATCCAGTTGCCTCCGAGGGATGTTATTCAAGAACAAATGCCCTCCCTGTTTAAGGAATTTTATCCTAAAACAGTCATCATAATAGACTGCACGGAAATTGAGATGGAGAGACCATCTGCCCTGAATAATCAATCTGCTTGCTATTCAAGTTACAAGTCTAGAACAACTATGAAGGCTTTGGTGGGAATAACCCCAAGTGGGGCTACTGCCTTTGTAAGTAATTTGTACCCAGGAAGCATCTCAGACAAAGAGATAACTACAAAGAGCGGGCTTCTGGACTACCTGCAACAAAATGATGAAGTTATGGCAGACAAGGGTTTTTTAATACAGGATGAGCTAGCATCTGTAGGTGCTTCATTGACAATTCCAGCTTTCTTAAGTGGTCGCAAACAGTTCTCAAAGGAGGATGCTATGAAAAATAAGAAAGTTGCCTGTTTAAGAGTCCATGTCGAACGGTGCATGGAAAGAATAAAAAATTGGCACATTTTGGATTGCAGAATTCCAGTCTCATTGGCTCCAGTTGCTTCAGACATATTCACTGTGATTGCAGCCTTAACAAATTTTCAGCCACCTTTAATTTCATAGTTTTGTTATAAAGAAGAGCTTCGTGAGGGACGCTTACTACAGTGTTTGTGGTATCTGTAGTTGACTCTGACTTAACTGTTATTTACTAAATTTTGTTGATATTCAGAATAACATTTAAAAAAGGAACTGAAACTTTCAAGCAGTAACTATCAAGGTGCTCTCCTCTTTTAACTAAAACAGTATTAAAAAATTCTCTTTGCCAGGAAAAAAACAGTTTATTGATTATGTTGTAGGTTAAAATGATTTTAGCTTAGTTTGTTTTTAAATTTCATTTATCTTTAACTCATTGCAAACAATCATAAATTTCAAAGAAACAAACAAACTAAGTTGAAATCATTTCAACCTGAATTTCATTTCAACCTACAACAGTTACATTAAAAAATGTCAAAGACTTTGTTTCCACCCAGCAAACATCTTTTAAGTCAGAAGTATTGTTCTATCATGGATATTGTGTTCATCTGTAAGCTCTCTCTAAGTACTTTAGGCAACTTGAGTACTACATAAATCTAGCCATGACTTGGCAGATGGTATTTGATGGTAGGATATGCAATCTCTGGGATAATGTGATTGTTGAAAAATAGCTCTAGCTTAGGAAGAATACCATTCCAAAACTCTGAATCAAACTTTACTCTTTCTATGTAAATATCATCACTGTTAGAACCTTGCACCACAAAGTCCTCCCATTTCTTTCCAGTCACAAACAACTGTTGATGAATCTGAAAGTAATATTTGTGCTTGGTGTTCACTGTGATATTGTTTTCCCCTCAAGACACAAATTCCCTTTCTTAGAAGGGCATCCTCAAGGGTTTCTGAATCCAGTGTTTGTATGTATTTCATCTCTATGAGACCTGTTGTCTCTCCATTTGCTTCAGGATCACAGACTATGCCATCTGGACTGGCTCCAAGAAAACTATGTGTCTTGCTAACAAAAAAGCCACATCTTTCCACTGTGACATTTGAATTGCAATTTTTGTTTTTTTCCCTTATGTATTTATCCATGATCACTTGTTCCTGCCTAAGCCCCTCTTACATTTGTTTGGTAGCATGGACAGTGTTGTAGCCCAGCACTTCTTGAATTGCCTTTGACGGTGATGTGGAGTCTTTGAGTAAAGCACATCGATAAGCTTTGGAGGCTGTAATTCTGTACTTTCTGTGCTTGAACCATGCGTCATCCGCAGATTGGTTTCTTGTCTCAGCCTCAATTCTTGTTATGTCTTCATCAGAAACAGCTAAATTCTGTTTTATCCTTTCACAGCGAGATTCTATTTCTGAAAGTGAAACAGGATGGACCTTGATGGGGGATATACATTCAACGTCCTTTGACTCTTTCTGTATTGTTTCTTGCTTTCCATTCTCTCTGGGCATGGGTAAGGAATAACAGTGATCCAAATCCACAGCTCTTCTTAGACTCTCTACAGTGTCTTTCTGTAATGTGTGACTAAGGCCAAGAGTCTTTCCTGTCTTTTCTTGAAATGCTCTAACTTTTGAAAGAATGTTGTATATTTTGGTGCTGCTGGCATTTCTCTGGTGTTGAGCTCTTACATCATGGTTAGGTGGTATTGATGGAGATCTTTTTGCCTTTTTCTTACCATATTCATGCTTTTCAAATTTCATCTCTGAAATGCCTACAACATCACCCTTCCTTTTCCTTGGAATATTCCACTGACATTCTTTTGAAGTGCACGATTCTTGTTGGACTCTAGTCTTACAAAACTCTTCAAGACAAAACAAGGTAGCTGCCACATGATTACAGCGCCCATCAATGCCAGCTGGGCAACCACAAAATGCTCTCTGAACTAAGCCATTTTTTCTCAGTATAATGTAACAAGAATACGCTGATGTCTTCTTCATTGATGGTAACACTTGAGACTTAACAAAGGAACTCATGGTGTCTGGTTTCGTGCAAGATTTGACAGTTAACACATGACCTGATTTATAAAAATTATAGCCTTTTACTAGAGGTTTAGCAGTCGATAACTGTCGTTTTGCCTCCATGCTTGCCACCATATATGACCAGACAGTTTTAAAGGTTATTTCTGGAAGCCCTTCCATCTTCTCACTGAAGCCTTCAGTCGGAAAAGTTGTTTTCAGTTCAGGTTCAACTTCTTCGATGACTCCTAGTTCTGCCCTTTTACGAGCAAGATGAATGCCGCCATCTGGGTCCCAAAGATTTCTTACAGCCAATCCAGATTTCGTGTAGTCTTTAACCCTAACGATTTAAAGAGGAAAGAAAACATTCTTTCTTGAAATTTCATTTTTCGTGAAATGTTATCCGTGTACTCTAGTGTACTACGCTGAGTACGCTGTACATTTTCAATACAAACCTTGCGATAAGTTGCTGCTTTTTCCCAGAAGTACAAGCTCCTCTACATATCAGCCATCTCTTAAGTTGCTGGACATTGCACTCCTCTGGTTTTTCGTGAGGAAGTTTAGATCCAGGAACGTCGTCTTCGCATAGCAGAACTGAGAAACTTTTGGCATTCTTACCCTGGCACTCCGCCATTTTGATTTCCGCGCGCTGTCCACCCAAACAACAAGCCCAGTCCCCACACTTCCAAATAGTTCCCATGCCCCTGCTCGTTTCCGTTCCGGAGAATTAAGTAAATGATTAACTAAAGTAGATGAAATAACGTTAATAGTTTAATAATACCGAACCAATGTCAATATTTTAATTATCCTCTCCCCAATCAAATGAAGAATGATCCTCGCAGTTGTGAACGCAATTTATGCAATTGCGAAAAGAAACCTGAAAAAATTCAGGACTTCAACGGGGTTTGAACCCGTGACCTCTCAATTACCGGTGCGATGCTCTAACCAACTGAGCTATGAAGCCACTGACGTTGGGAGCAGGTCAATTGTGGGTTCATATGTTCCCGTGAAAGAAATGAGGGTGAATGATATATGAAATGAATCATATATGAACTGCGGAAATGATAATCGCGGTAATCGCGAGGTCACGGGTTCAAACCCGTTGAAGTCCTGAATTTTTTCAGGTTTCTTTTCGCAATTGCATAAATTGCGTTCACAACTGCGAGGATCATTCTTCATTTGATTTCATTTCCGCAGTTCATATATGATTCATTTCATATATCATTCACCCTCATTTCTTTCACGGGAACATATGAACCCACAATTGACCTGCTCCCAACGTCAGTGGCTTCATAGCTCAGTTGGTTAGAGCATCGCACCGGTAATCGCGAGGTCACGGGTTCAAACCCCGTTGAAGTCCTGAATTTTTTCAGGTTTCTTTTCGCAATTGCATAAATTGCGTTCACAACTGCGAGGATCATTCTTCATTTGATTTCATTTCCGCAGTTCATATATGATTCATTTCATATATCATTCACATATCCTCTCCCCGTCGGTGACTCTTCAGGCACGATGAAAAAAAGAATGGTAACAAATACTTTCCGAATGGATCTTAGCAGATTAGGAATCCCAACTGATGGGAGACAGGCTAGTTGGTTGGGAAGTTGAACTCTAGCTAGTATGACGAACGGGACTCAATACTGGACTACCGGACTACAACTGCGATGCCCTAAGGACTTGACCACCTTGCCCCCTATGTTGGAGATTGATCATCGGTATCACGTTTTCGTTTTAACAATCACTTACATTCCACATTTATCACAACAGGAGTACTTTCTTTGAAGCCAAGCGTGTTCCTTGCCACACACGAGTAATTGCCTGCATCTTTGATTCTTGCTTTTGGTATCGTCAATCTGTTTCTCCACTGATGGCCCCTATCCAAAGGATGTCTATCTAGTTTCCAGTGATAGGACTCACGTGGATGGCCATCACCACGACAGGAAAGGGATATTAATGCACCCAGAGGCACGTCTGCTGGGCTATGCGGTACGTATTTATTGTCTACAAACGTCTCAGTCTATATAGGCATGCCGAGGAGCACCTGAAAACCATAAAAGATGGAAAACTTACACATTAACATTTGACATATGTTCTAGCCAAGACTATATTTTAACAATGTGGGAGTTTTTTTTTTTTTGAAAGGGAACATTAAATTTTAATACATATTGACACATAATTTGTAAAGAAAATGTCTAGAATCCAAATTATTTGTAGCCTGAGTATCAGGCCCACCGAGTATCCGAGGGGGAAAGGAGAGGGGGACTGGGGAGAGGGGAAAGGGGAGGAGGGCCTGACACAAACCCACTGATTGGCTCATGTTCAACGTCCAGAATCTGGACGTTACGCTGATTGGCTAAAAGACAATAAAACACACCACGTGAGTCATACCGGAAGTCAAGCTTCCAGTGGAAGGTTACTCAGACGCCATATTGATTTTTACTCTTAGTCAAAACTCTTTGGTTCGCGCTTTCAAGAGTTCCCTCTAGCACTTGTTGACGGTTTAGGCAAAAAAGCTATGAATGAGAGGGAGTTTGAAGACGCCCCTGCAGATGCCATACAATTTTTCCCTGGTATTGAGATAAAACACGAGCAGAAAGCGTGCTTGAAAAGCCTCGCCGTCGAACGCAAGGATGTCTTGGGAGTTCTACCAAATGGATACGGCAAAAGTCTAATTTATCAGTTACTGCTTCGCCAAAAGACCTGTAAGGTGTTGTTGTCAGCTCACTTGAGCTGATTCGAAAGCAACAAGCTCAGCAGGAATAAAGCTTTTTTCAACTTAATATACAGGTGTGCGGGTGATGCGTTTTAACGACCCGCTGTGGCTAAAATGTTTACTAGTGGCGCGAAGCTCCCTTTTGTTTGAAGGCGAATCTGAAAATCATTTCAAAATATGAAAACTAGATTTTTCAAGTTTTCTATAGATAGGAAGATTATTTGGATCCGATTAACAGAAGCGAAGATATTAATTTTCACGGCTAAGGTAAATTTCGCAACGTCTATTGTGAAATAACTCCGTGACAACCAAACTCACATCCTCGTATGCAAGTTGTGTTTTTGTCTTTTCGTGTTGTCAAAAATAGTCCTTAACCGCCATGGCTCTCGTTTATTTTGGTATGTAACTTTTCTCTTTTACTGCAACAATGCAGGAATAAAGTTTTTCTGAACATATTTTGTTCCTGTGTGGATCACGGATTTTAACCAGCCGTTGTGGCTAAAATCTATTAGTAGCGCGAAGAGAAATCTCTCTTCTGTTTGAAGACCAATCTCAAAATGATTTCGGAATATGAAAACTAGATGTTTTAAGAATAACTGTCTGTAAGGATCGAGAATATTTTGTCAGCGACCAATTTGACGAATCGCTCATATTTTGCTGGAAGACAACCTTGGGTTACCCTGGGTGCCAGAGGTTATTTTTTTCGTTTGAAGGAGGGAATTCGCATCAACGAGGCGCGAAGCGCCGAGAGGAAAAAAAATAACCTCTGGTCGCACGAATGCTGAACCTCATTTTTGTGCGGTTTTCGTGTATCAGATATCCCACCAAACCGGTTTTCGATGGGCGGGGAGACCGTGTCTGGCTGTTATCATTTTTGACATTTCTGACATCCGATCGCTAAAAAACAATCGCACGTGAAGCGAATCGATCGCTAAAAATAATCGCACGTGTAGCGAACCGTGAAAAACTTCTCTGTATGTGGAAAAATGTCGAGGAAGGTTGTGACTCCGTTAAAAATTGTTCGCTCATCCGTCGACGATTTTTGCAGAGTTTGCAACATAAGTTTGATCATTTATGGCTACGGGAAGCTTAACTTATTTCAAGGCGAAAATGCGAAGAAGCAAAACATTGCGGCGGGATTATCCGCTGTTCTGGGATTTCCCGTTTGTAAACAAGGTGATGCATCTTCGCTGTCATCACCAAGAGAGCAGGCTGCAATTCCGCGATCGGCAAGCTCTTGAATATGTGAGTCAATAAGGGCAGTGAGTGGACAGATCACCAAAAGAACTGCATTCTTTGGGTAGTCAAAGCCTTGATCATGTAGGTTGGCACAAATTGCTGGAACAAGTTGAAAGATCAAGGATTTTCCACAACTCAGCGGTAAAACGGCCAACGCATCCTTCCGTTTCAGGAAAGCCAACAACGCTTCTTCTTGCACTGGTTTTAATGCAACAATATCGGAAAATTTAGACTCCAAAGCGACCTGTACACCATTTCGAAACGCACAAAAGAATCCACGATCGTCGATAGCAGCCGCCATATCGATGCTTACACTTGCTTTCTATTCAACATCGAAACCGGTTTGTCGGCTGGGAAACCACGCTTTTTCTAAGCCAATCATAGTTGTTGTTTATTTGAAGAACCAATCAGCGGACTAGGACAAATTCTGTCCTGTGGAAATGAATATCTCTGCTCGTGCGACCAGAGGCCCGTCTCTCGCGTTCTATTTTGGCTTTTCAGGGATATTTATTTTTTTTCAACGGGCCTCTGGAGCCAGGGTAACCTTAGGTAAACTATTTTCAAAAATCACATTTAAAAATTTCATCGACTTTTTAATTTTGAGAAATTCACGATTTTATCAAATTGCGGTCAAATTGCGGTCAAAGTGCGGTTTTCATGTTCAAAATAACATGCGGGGACGTAGCACCGCTAAGGCCTCAAAACATCTTCAAATGAAATCAAACTTTACACAATCTTAGAACAACTATTTTTCTACACGGCTCACTTTCATTCATTTTCAAAACTGTTAGTTTTGCGATTTTGACGGCCAATTAAAAACAACTCTGAAGAGCGCTTCACTTGGCAGCTAATTTGAGTCATTTTCAACAGTAAAAAAAGCCCCAGGCCTGGTACCTAATTTTTCGATTATTTCACTCTACAGTCGAAAAGTACCTCTCTTATATATTGTCTGTACCAAATATCAGTGCTGGAATAGCAACGCTTCCCTATGAGAAAATCAGAAGACAACGTGGCATTTTCGGCTCAAATAACGCAAGATTTATATAAAACAGGGTGTAGGTTAATTATCATCATTACACTCACGACATAATTAAATTTATTTCACTCTTGAAAATATGTGACTTGAAGCTGAAAAGATGTCTACTTTAATGCCAGCTTGGCACCCAGAGGTTTTTATTAGCTCAAGAAAGTGGGTTGGGAAGTTAAGTGGAAATCCACCTACATTTATTTTCGAAAGTGTTCGTGTTGACTGTGTGTACAAGTTACGCCGTCGACAACGAGCGCTCCTGAAATGTGCGTGTTATCAGAAGAGATTCTCTAAATTGGTTGCATTGCAAACATTTCAGGAAAGCATTTCGATTCGGAATGCTATAGACTGCGATTTAGCCGTCATTGTCGGATTTAGACAGCTTACTTTGGACCATCAATTACAGTCAAGTCAGGTCAAGCGTACCCCCCTAGATTACATTAATGAGTTGATTATTTGAACATTGAACCCGTTAGTCGTTTCGAATGATGTAACCTTTTATTTAAAGATTCGAATCAAACTTCGATTCGTGATTGGACTAAGTGAACAAAAGATGCTCCTTATATGGGAAACTGAAGCATCCAACATGGCGTCCAACGGTGAGTGGAAGTGATGGGTGAAAATCGGTATTGTAAATGTTATTATCTAGCAGTTTTTTTGCTTTCTACATCCCATAGAGCTTGTAGAAGTCTTATTCGTGATAAAAGGATTTCAGGCGAAGTTCTAGCAAGTTTTCTCGTCAATATTTTTGGTTGTTTACAATGCTGTACGCTATCAGCTGTGTTTAATTTCACTCCGTACGAATTTATTAATTTTAGGATTCCTCGGAAAGAACAATATTGTTGGATTTTAAAGGGCTAAAAAAGGTGTGGTCTATTAAAAGAGATGACAGAATTAAAGTCTCGTTGGTCGAACGCGTTTTTCAAACACATCTACTGATTCGAACATTTCAAAAATGACTGCATTATTCGAAACGACTAACGGGTTCAATGCTCAAATAATCAACTCATTAATGTACCCTAGGGGGTACGCTTGACCTGACTTGACTGTAAGGTTTGTAAACTGAACCCGTGTTACTGTAGTGATTAAACGCACTAAGCCACTATCAATTTAATCTCGCGACGATATTAGTAGATACATTCATCAGCTCTTGCGATAAGGGCGTGAACAGCTAGATCAATTTACGGAGAACATTTCTAACTGGTGATGAGAAACGCCACTGCTCAAATGTAGTATAAACATTAATTTCAGAGCAAGACCTACAGCTTGATTGAAGACAAATACAGTGTAGACTATTGCATTGCATTGCATGTGGAGAGGCTTTTGTTTTCTTCGAAAATCATTTATTTTAATATAGTCAAAATAATGAAACATACCCAAAAGTCGTTTATCTACTGCGATGCTACACCACTGGCTTTTGGATCCCAAGCCTCGAGGTCATATACATGGCTGTGTGAGAGCTACACTGGCGGGTTAACAAGGGTTGTTGACATTCGATACGCGAGAGTCACGCATTCCATCGGCCGTAAAGTTTCGCAGTTCAGAACGTCTGGCCTAGAGTAATAAACCGTTCAGACAGTTGAATTTCTTTTTCGTAAATAATAGCCTCGTGTTTCAGGTGGGGTACTTTTTCTATTTCAAGTTATGACCGTAACCGCGCTAAAAATAGCTAATACTTTTTTTTTTTGGAAACATTGTGCAATGATAAAGAAAATGTAACCCCATTCAAGCCCTTTGCTCAAACAATTGTTGTGAATTCCCTTAAAGTGCCTATGAGGCGAAATTTGTTTCTCGTTAATTTTAAAGTTTAATCCATAAAACTCAACATTCCAACATTTGAGGTGCTCTTGATTAAAATTGGCGATTTTACAAGCAAGCAACAAATTTCGCTTCATAGGCACTTTAAAGTAAATAATCGTCTCGCGTTTTGCCTGGAACGTCCAAATCCAGCCAAGTGAAAAGAAGGCGACTCCTTGTACTGTTCCAACACATGTAAAAAATTCAGGTGCATGGGTACGTCAGTTCCATTTTAGGTTATGACGTAGTCGTGCTAAAAATAGCACTTGCTTGTACACAACGTCCGATGTCCATGTACGTGGACCCAAGAGTACAACCACCATACGTGAACACTTTACCTGTAAATCGGAGAACGTCGTGTACTTCATCTCGTGCCGTCGATGTCCCCAGCTATATATCGGGGAGACCGGTCGCACTCTACGCAAACGATTCGGCGAACATCTGCGAAGCGTCCAAAAGAACACTAGTGGTTTCCCGGTCGCAGAGCACTTTAACTCTCCCGGCCACAGTCTATCTGACATCGTTGTTAGAGGTTTGCGGAAATGCGCTGGAGTCAATGTCAGACGGAAACAATTAGAAATGGAACTCATTTTTAGGCTCGGCACTATGCAACCAGAGGGCCTAAACAATGTTTTTCATTTCTTATAAATGGCGCGCGCGCGTCCTATTTTCCGCGCGCTTAGTTCTTAGTAACGTTTCTTTCAATTTTTCAGTCGATGTCATTTTGGCACTTTTTTCTCAATTTAATATACATATTATTTCGATCGAGAAAAGCGTTGATTGGTGGCCTAAAAAGCCAGATCGGAGACTATCAATAGCTATTAACAATTCATTTCTTACGAACAAGACCGGGAGGTCATATTTTAGCTGAGTAATTTTAGTCACATTCAATCTTTGTAATGATACGAAAGTAAGAACTATTATACGAAGCACAGTTCAATTCCTGCTTGGCTATATATATGGGTTATTGGCCAAGCGTGACGTCAAGATGGCGGGATATTGGCCAAGTTCTTTTTTTTAAACACGCAAAAAAACGAACGAGGCCAATATTTCGCCATCTTGACCGAACCAGCCTGGTCAACAGACAGTAAAACGCGGGACGAACGGGCTATCCCGAGCGGTCAAGATGGCTCCATCTTGACCTCGCGGGTAGCCAGTCACAGCAGGAGAATTGATTCATCTTGACCACTAAAAGAGCCAGTCATATAATTAATATACATACTGATAGTTAAGCAAATAATTATCCTTTATTTTACAGACCCGCCTAGAAGAGGACCATTCACGTACGGAAATGAGTGACAGCGACCGCGAAACAGACGACTTAGCGACTGAACTAAGAAGACTTGAAATATCATCCGGCGAGCAAGGTGATGAGACCTTCCTCAGTCCGACGTCTGGGAGCCTTGTTTCCAGTACGAGTGACGAAGGAGTACCAGCCAAGTCAACTTCGTCTGAACCCATAAAAAAGTTAAATGAATATTTTATTTCTAAGGGCGTTTCCCCAGTAAGACAACCCTGGATTGAATGGGATAAGGCTAGTAACACCACCAAAATAAGGTATACCAGACGAACAGCAGAGATCGTTTCTTCAGTCCTCAAAACCCTCAGTCCAAAGGACGCAGGTTCTCTTTGGCAAGCTATAGTCGCATCTCCGGAAATACACAAAACTCTTGATCTGGATGAATTGTCACAAACCTGTAAGGATTATCTACATGCCCTAGCAGACGCATATGGCAAGGCTCAAGGCTGGGAGACGAGAAGACAGATCTTGTCCATCATGTCAGGAGTTGCCAGCTACAAGGCTATATCAAGCTTTATTCCCGGTTTGACTAGATACCGCTATACCTTAGCCAACCTGCATCGCCTGCAGTATGGCACCGGCGCTCCTCTAACACCCAAGCCATCGCAAAGGGTGAGGGGTCGGACCCAGGGGCGGAGCTTCCCCACACTAATTTTTTTAGTATCCCCCGGGGGGGGGGGGGGCATCAATACATTTATCGTTTGCATTTACTTCAATCAATTTGCTTTTGGATCTGGAGGCGGACAATGTAAGTTGCACACAGACTAAAGGCACGAGTAATGTTTTTGTAGGTTCATGTGAGCACTTCATCTACTGTGGTAAGTCACTGCAGTATATTTGCACTAAGTGACAGCACCGATGCTGACCTCCAGCAGCGGTGCGACCATGACCACAATGAAGTATGCGAACGCTGCGAAAGTCTTCAGTCAATTCTAGATCAGATCTTGCGAGCAATGAAGGAGGCATCGTTTCCCAGGGAGGATGATAAAGACGAAGCATCGTATCTTGCTACTTCAGCCACTCTTGCCATCCAATCATGGAAATGTCACTTGCCAAGGTCCATACATCAAGCTCAGGCTCGCTTGGATGTCACTGATGCTCTCCATCCTGCAGTTTTTATCGTCAATGACTGGGCGATGAAATTTTTGCCTCAGCGATATCGGGAGTCACAAACTGATTGGTTTGGGAAACGTGGCATATCATGGTACATATCTGTTGTTTACCGTCGGATACAGGGTGATCTGCAGCGGCAAGACTTTCTTCGTGTAATCCAGTCCTGCAGCCAGGGAAGTTCAGCCGTGATAGCGATCATGCGTCATGTACTGGCCACATTAAAACAAAAGCACCCACAACTAAAGAAAGCATACTTTCGCCAAAACAACGCGGGACATATCAACCAGAACTGGAATTCAAGTAGTCCGTGTTGATTTTAGCGACCGATAAGGCGGGAAAGGGGCCGCAGATCGGCTAGCTGCAACCTGCAAACGACACGTCCGTGCTTTCATTAACGAATGCCATGACATCTGCACAGCCACCGACCTGAAGAAGTTTTTGTTATCACACGGGGTGTCGAGGGAATACGAGTGGCTTCCTTTGACGCCATTATCGATACGTCAGACGAATCCCAAACTATCGCAGGGATCACTAAGCTCAATAATTTTGAGTTTAGCTCCGCAGAAAGAGTTACCTGTTGGCGCGCATATCTTATCGGACCCGGTAAAACAATCAAACCGGAAAAGCTCTCGACAAGTACGTTACAATAAATTAAACCAAATGATGATCGATAATTACACTGCAACTTTGCGCATCTGTTTTTCGTACTGATTTTCAACTGTAAGTAACATTGTAATTCGCTACTTAACTTTTTCCGAGTCTGAGAGGCTCTGTCAAAGGACATAATTTATAATTTCAGCTCTAATTGGTTTAAAAAGATCACGTGACGTGATCACGTTCACGCGCGTGCACCATCAGGTGATAGGGCTCACATCTGCGATATTTATTTAATATTATATAATAAGGTGAATAGTTCGCGCGTTGTGATTGGTTCTTAGCTATGATCTATTAGAGGACAGATGCACAGATTACGTCATCACTGCAACTATTTTTCCAGAGATGTGAAAATAAACAAGTTTTTCGCTTGCATTTTGTTTCTTTATTATATAAAACAAATAGATTCCATGTTGCCGTGCGTCTGTTCAGTAATAGATCACAAAAGACGTCAAAATGTGGTAAAAACATCAGTCACTTCTTTGTTTTTACCACATTTTGACGTCATCTGTGATCTATTACTGTACAGACGCACGGCAACATGGAATCTATTTGTTAAATGTGATGCGTGAAGTGAGGTGAAAATGATTATATGTAAAAACAATTATTACATTAGCGTGTCTCATGAAACCTATATATACAGAAGGTTTCTCGCCAATTCTCCCTGTCTTATGGAGTCCAATTTGAAAATTATTACTCACCTTGTTGTGTATGTTGAAATGTTTTCTCATTTGTTTCTACATTGAAGGCCCTGGAATTGACTTACTTGAAGAACTATTTTCTCAGGGAGACTTTAAGTCATTGAGTAATAGGCCTTCCCAAACTATTACCGTAACGACAGCGCCATCACCAGCCAATGTGACCGAAGAGACTCCTCGTGATGGACCTGGTCTTAGCGGCCAGGCAGACACTGTATATTCCTGTCCACATGACAGCTGCATTCGTGTTTTTCAAAGACTGTCTGCTTTGGAGAAACATTTGTCTCTGGAAAAATGCACTCACTCCCTAGAAAAACACTCGCTCTGGATTTAGCAAAAATGGGCTACAAGTCCCGCGTAGAGGAAGGCGTTGGCGCGTTACCAGCCCTTAAAGCTTCCACAAGTCAGCAAGAGGTCTCTGTTCCGTTAAAAGAAGGATGGGCTTTGAGAGCAGCCAAAAAGTCTTATCGTTTCAGCGATAAGCAAAAATGTTATCTTCTGGCTAAATTCCGCATCGGTCAAACGACAGGCCATAAACTTGATGCCGAAATAGTTGCGCGGGAAATGCGACGGGCCCGAGGCACTGATGGTGAACGCCTCTTTCAAGCATCTGAATTTCTTTCCACCTCACAGTACGCCTCCTTCTTTTCTCGCCAAAGTGCCTCAGTGCGCCAAAGGGATCCTGATGAGATGGATGTGCAAGCATCTCAGGAGGAGTTTAACTTAAGTCAAGCAAAGAAGGCTGTAGAAATTGTCCAGCTCCTGCATCCTCTTGTGTACGATCAGTACGACCTGTGCAAAATGGCGCTGGATGCTAGCCTAAAGGGGCTTCTCAAGTTGCCAATGCTGCAACGTGTGTGCGAAGAGCTGGGCCTCGATATACCCACTCCACCTGTGCGCAGAAAGGCTCCCTACCTGGCTCTTCTTAAAGACATTACGGACATGTGCTCGTGCCGACAGTAACTTGTAAAAGATTTGTTGGGGGTAGACCCGAGATTTACCATTGCATTTGTCTTTAGTAGAAATAAAGTGTTGTCCAGTCCCAATGACAAGTTTTCAAGCAACCAATTTTTCACAGAATTAGTTATGATGCTACTATTAAGTCTATTAGTATATTGTCTCGTTTCTTGAAGTAATCAATACGTCACTAGCTAGGATTGCGTGACATCTTGTTGAGTAAAAGAAAAAGATAAACAGAACGTTGGCGTTTTACTCGACATCGTGAATAACTACTTGTGTGGAAAAGGCTGCTGGAAAAAAATGGGTTGAAAGGACCTCTAACGTTTTAACAGAAATTCAACGATTGTAGAAGCCCATTTCGGTGGCATTAAAGGCGGATGTAAGTCCTTTAGTTATGTTTCTTGTGCCTTCTTAAACAACAATACAGTGTATTGAAAGTCGTTGAATTTGGTTTTTCCGTTTCGTTATTTGGGTGGAATGTTGTTTGTAATTTACTCAACTCTACAAGTCTAATCAGATTTTTCGAGGTAAATGTTGACTTCGCAAGAAATTGAAGCTAATTGACTAACGATCTGTTTGTAAAAAAGGTAAACGTTACCATCACGTAAATTGGAAGTAGTTTGTACTCAGTGGTCAATTTATGATAGAATTCGTCTAGATTACAAGGCTGTGAAGCTGGGTTTTCCGTTGTTGCCTCCAAGAATTCGAACTGTTTTTGTGACAATAATAATCTAAAGACCGCGGCAATGCGCTGTGTTCGAAATGTCGAAAGCTGTTGACACCTTGCGGCCAGTTTTTCGACGTTTCTACAAAGACCCGAGACACCGACGGAGAGTGCATTGGAGGAACTTGCAGCTTGAATCTGACA
>JAEMWC010001019.1:142500-212500 GCA_016490735.1 Pachyseris speciosa | reverse complement strand
TTAGTTGTTCACACCTCGCAAACACTAGGTGAATCGTCATTTTAGCGTTCGTGATCTTAACATGGCGGCCTTGTTTTGTGCAACCTCATCCCCAGGGCCTTCCGAGAGGTACTGCTAAATTTAGCTTGCGCTTGCGCAGAAGTGCCGGAAGTGAGCTTTGTGGACGAAACTCGACAAAGACGAAGAATAAAACGACGAAGAACCAAACCGCATATTAAGACTCGGCCTACTTCCGGCCGAGTAAAAATTGTAGCAGCTTCAATAGAGTAAACAAGTTCTCTAAAAACTTAACCCAGTGTTACAACTGTAGAACCAAACATGGGTAGATTTATTAAAACAACAACAGACACCTACCTTCCACTGACAAGATCTCTTTTTATCTGAAGACCAAACAAATACCTGAAAATAATACACAAATACAATTCAATACCCTCAGCTGCACATTTCATTCCAAGAATCGCCCCTGACTAGAACATTAAGTCCACCCTTAAAACTGTCAATCACATAAGTTAGAAGCAAACACGCCTAGTATGAAGATTCCTTCTCATCATTATCCAGAAACATCATTTCTTGGCACAGTTTAGAAATTACAGGTAGAAGGTGTAGGGGTTTCAATAAGTTTTGTAACAGCCATCTAAGCTAACTAAAGTAGGTGGCGATCTGATGAATTTTTTTTAATAATTTGAGTGAAAATACGGACATAGTAGGCGGCGGTAAGAGGTAAATTCTGACAAAGTACTGTCGGCGATGGTAGCCAGCTTCTAATGAAACCCCTGAATGTGATCAGAAAAATTAACAATAGGGCCGTTTATACGAGAGGAAATATTCCGCGGCTTTAAATTACTCTGGCCGCGGCTTACATACATGTAATACACAAAAGGAACTATTTATACGAATAAAAATTCCTAGGCCAGGATAAGCCGCAGCTTGTGAAAACCATGAACGTAGTTTTTGTACCATTTATACGGGGTGTTCGCGTCTGATGTAAGCCGTGGCCATAGTAAGCCTCGGCTTATTTTCTCTCGTATAAACGGCCCTAATATCAATATGTGTATAAAATCCAATTTTGAGTACATCCAACACTGACCTGGCAGAAAGGATTCACTTAATAAAACATTTTCTGACACAACTTACCAAGTGTACTCTTCTTGGAGAAGGGCAGGATCTGGTGGGTAAAACTTGACATAAAATCTAAAAATAGTCGAGCGAACATCTAACATGAACAGAAAACAGAAACAATTAGATCTACAACAACTAAAAAAATAAATTATCTATAAACCATCCCAGAGCTTTATCTTTCTAGATGGATAGTAGAGAATGGATTGAAATCAAAATTTTCTTTAAAGTTCTGAGGACAGAATTGTCTTGAGAAGGCTATGAAAGTTATTGCTGTCGACAAAAGAGGATGTTTTGAGTCATTTGCTTTAAAGATCTCGAGAAAAAACATGAAATCCATGCGAAAACATTCCTTCGATGAGCCTTTCTTACCCCAATAAAACAGGATACATCTGAGTATACATGTAGTTTACAGTATTAATATTTGTCTCCTAAGGCACAGGAAGATGTGAAATCTTTTCGCAATTGCATAAACTGCGTTCACAACTGCGAGGATCATTTCTTCATTTGATTTCATTCCGCAATTCTATTTCGTATATCATTCACACTCAATTCTTTCACGGGAACATATGAACCCACAATTGACCTGCTCCCAACGTCAGTGGCTTCATAGCTCAGTTGGTTGGACCATTGCACCGGAATCGGGAGATCACGGGTTCAAACCCCATTGAAGTCCTGAATATTTTTTTTCAGGCTTCTTTCCACAATTGCATAAATTGCATTCACAACTGCGAGGATCATTCTTCATTTGATTTCATTTCCGCAGTTCATATATGATCTATTTCGTATATCATTCACACTCATTTCTTTCACGGGAACGTACACATGTATGAACCCACAATTGACCTGCTCCCAACGTCAGTGGCTTCATAGCTCAGTTGGTTAGAGCATCGCACCGGTAATCGCGAGGTCACGGGTTCGAACCCCGTTGAAGTCCTGAAATTTTTTTCAGGTTTCTTTTCACAATTGCATAAATTGCGTTCACAACTGCGAGGATCATTCTTCATTTGATTTCATTTCCGCAGTTCATATATGATTCATTTCATATCATCCACACTCATTTCTTTCACGGGATCATATGAACCCACAATTGACCTGCTCCCAACGTCAGTGGCTTCATAGCTCAGTTGGTTAGAGCATCACACCGGAATCGCGAGGTCACGGGTTCAAACCCTGTTTAAGTCCTGAATTTTTTTTCAGGCTTCTTTTCACAATTGCATAAATTGCGTTCACAACTGCAAGGATCACTCTTCATTTGATTTAATTTTATATTTCACAGACATGTTTCGGCAGATCTAGAAACTTCTGCCTTCTTCAGTGCAAATGTTACAGGAGAGTACACATGCATATAATGAGTACACATGTACATATACAAATAATAGAACATTTGCATGGAAGAAGGCAGAACTTTACGCCAAAACATGCCAGTGAAATTTAAAATCATAGTGTTGTACCATAACTCATTGAGACTTTCCTGCTGTCCAGACAGTTTGGCTATTTTTTTCTCTGATTGTATATTCAACGTTTGTTGCAAATATTTTTTATTATGCTAAAGCACTTACCGGTATGCCAACAGCACTTATGCAAGTACTTAGCAAAATCTTTCTTTTCCAAAAAAATTAGTTTTATGCACATAATACAAAAATTGACCAGGCTGAAATAAGAGCTCACCTTTAACTTGTTTGTTTATAGCCTTTTCATCATCCAAACAAAACTGAAATAAACGTGTTTGAAAACATCATTAAGTTTGCAGTGCTGTCATTAAGTTTGGAAGCAGAGGTATGTTACACTGTAACATTAAATTTTTCAGCCATGACATCTGATCTTGCTCATCAACATTGTTTACACTGTATTTACAAAGCATGCATCACCCATAACATTGACTGAGCTCAACAGCTGTAGCAGGCATTACAGGTTACAGCCCCTAATGAGAGCCCTGGTTTGCATTGCATCTCAAGGTATTTGTCCCGGCAAAATTAACATGTTTTATTTTTCACCCATGCTTTGCTATCGTGTTCGTTGGTGCCCCTATTTTGCAGAAAGAGAGATTTTTTGACAAAAATTAATACCTTTGAGGAGATGAGAACTCCGAAGCTATAATTTGTGCATTTACCGGAAGTCGAAAATGTTTTGGAGTGGAGGATTGGGTCCGTTGCTAGGCTGTACATTCATTTTTCTGTTTTTTCGCTGACTCTTGTGTACATTTAGCATCTTTAAAGGCTTGTTTATATCTTTAGCATGCTATTTATCTTCTTAGATGCCATATTTGATCAGAAACTTGTCCGTAGTCTTCTGGGGCTACAATTTGACAAAACTGGAAGTCTGGGATGAGTACCCACCTAGCAACGGGTAAACAAAACAAGACCTCATGGTTTCAATGAATCTGCAGGCTGTATCAGCAGCGGAAATTCATTCAAAGTGGTGGAATCGAATGTGAAAGGTTTCCATCTCTTTCATCTCCTCAAAACAACTGATTTTGCAGGGTTTTTGACGAGATTTTTCACACATTGGACTGGAATTTCAATTTCTTGCTTAATGAAGACCCAGGGAAAATGAAATAACTCAAAAAATACTTTGTTTAATGCAGCGATATTTGGCAAGAATGTTCATCACTCGTAGATGAACCAATGTAGTTTCGGGCCCAATCGGTGAGTTTGTCTTCGTCTTGAAAAAAATTATTGCATGTGGTGAATTAATCCAAAAGTAACATTGTTCGTTTTTAACAGGAATATTTCATTTCAGACTGGGCCCGAAACTAGATCAATGCAACATGTAAGACTGAAAACAAATTCAATGTAATTTTGCCATAATTTCAGATATGAGAAGGAAAAAACCAAAAGTTTGTGATTTCACTTCAGTTAATAATTAACCTGCCACGCACCATGGGGTACCTGAGCTGCCAAAATTCTGGCATAAATAGGTGCTTCATTGCATGGAGATTCCTCCAAACATATTTAAAATGATACAAATTCAGCATAAATATTTTATTTTATTTTTTGAGATGTGCCTAATTTAAGCAGGGCAGATACCTTAAGGTGGCTCACACCAGTTTCCACACTTTTACTTTGAGGGATAATTACTACTTAACAATTAGATTATGAGCTCGAGATTTGTATCGCATGATAGCTGATGAGGGTGCAGCCTGAATGAGAAATCGAGAGCGAATAATCTAATTGTTTTAGTATAAATCTACTAGTTGTTCACAACTAAACAAGTCAATTATCCAAAACCTACTCGCAGACACTTCAAAATGCGAAGAAGCAGCCTGCATTTTGTTGAAAATCGCTACTCACTATCTATCTCAGTATAGATAGCTAGTAGCATAGCCAATCAGGGAGCGGAATTTGTGATAGAACACTTACTCTAGTAGATTTATACTAATAATCTTTATACAGGTGTATACTATTACCTTTGTGGTTGTATTAAAGAAATGTCCGATCATCAGAGAACATAAGATACAACTTTCTGCAAAGGTGGCTCTGAATCCCCTTCCACATTTTTTTAACTTTGCTTATTACTTTTCAAGAATAAGTTTTGAGTATGTTGTCGCTTAAAGCTAAAATTAGGGATTATAAAGTTGCCATGGCAACCTACAGTACCGCTCAGAGATATGCGACCATAAGTCGACGCATTAAACACGTTGGCAAGAAACGGGTTAACGCACTTGCTCTAACATGTTGCGCATGGAAAATGCGCATACAGCAAAGCTCATTAGTATATATGAGGTAGCTTATATTTAAAATGGCCTTCAACTTCTGTTTCAAAACTTCCGTACCACAAAACTGAAACAACAGATATAAAGCTGTCTATAATGTGTAACCGAGCTCGATAATTAGCTCACAAAGCATCTTCTTTTCGGTATTATTTTTGTGGTTCCGTTTATCGTTTTCCCACGGTTCGCGTTTCTTTAGTTCTGCTTTGTGGTTAGCCGTGTTTTATCTAGCTCTGTGATTTCTCCGCCGTTACACCCATAAACAGGAAAGAAATTAATTGATTTTAGCTCGCTTTAATTTGCCGCCATTGCTGTAGATAACCGCGAAACTCTCCATTTGTTTCCTCCTATTGTATTATCAGAACACGTACGTATTCTGCGGTAAAGCGATAATAGTGTTTTAAATCAGGCGTATTGCCAAAAGGAAGATTTCACTGTTTTGTGGCTTACCTAGCTATAGTTGTCCAATTACATTGCTAATAACAGGATGCAAGCTGTTTGCGTTCCGCGCGATATAAATACGCCTGCACGTAGCGTTTCTACGCATTAGTACAGTTCCAGTTGCCGCGTTCACTAGTCAAGCCGTAGGACATAGTTTTGTAGAGTTCTCCCCTCGCTGGAGTGGGTAAGTGTTCTCCTTTTGCTGTTTTCCCTAGGATGTTCTTCGTTCTCCTCCGAGGTCATCGTGTTTATGAAACGTCCGGCGACCGTAGTGTTACTTTCCTGTTGTAGATTTCGTCGTTTCTTGGTTTTGTTGTTTTCCGCTGTTGTATCGAGCACTTTCGCTCTGAAATCATCATCCTTTAGTTTCTTAGCCATTGTTATTCCTTTAGCTTAGTGTTTTGCTTAGTTTTGCCACCGTTTTATGCGAGATCGTAGATCACAACCTTTCAGTTTGACCTCGTTTAGCGTGTGTTTTCTTGTCTTCGTATCATATGACTCTTGACACGGGTCACGTGCTATTTGTCACGCTTGTTCTTCTTTCGTGACCTAGCATGTTTCTTTATAGCATGTTTTGTTTACTTTTCACATTTTAGTGTAGTTTTATTCTCTTAGTTGTATTGTTTAGCCATCTTAGTAATTTTTAGCGTCGTTGTTTCCTTTTAGCGCTATTGCCCTTTTCATCGCTCCTTTTCTTTCCCTTTTTGTTGCTTTATTCGTTTCTCCTAGTATTTGCTTTTATTGTATTTCTTTTCCACTAATTGGCCATTAAATTCTTGTTTGTTTCGTACGCATTTGTCTTTCATTGGTTTGTCATTCGCTACCTCCCTACTCGCGCGGCCAATGCACTGTTCAAAATAAGAGTGATTTCTTTGCAAGCAAAGTCTACATGTGCGATGTTGTTACTTTTAGCTCGCACCTGCAGGCGTAAAAAATTAATTTTCGGCGTCACAGCAAACATAAAATAGTCATATCTCCGGTTCTACAAAGCATACAGAGAAAATTAAAATGGCAAAATACTTTTTCTTCAAGGCTGAAATTCGATATAAAGATGTCTATGATGCACCATTTAAAAGAGCGATTTCTTTGCTTGCAAGCAAAGTCTATTGTGTTGTGCGTGAATTTTCCGCATCACGGCAAACATAACTTTTCAGTCCCTCAAAATGAGGATTAGACCCATGGTGGTGGGGCAGGGGGAGTGGGCAAAGATAGGAAATTAAATAATTCAAACAAAAGCAGAGGGCCATGATTACTACCAATAATTGCAAACAAACTGAATCATTAGTGACGACTTTACCACTGCCAGTCAAATGCAAAAAAATAAGTATTATTGTTCACAATGACACTATTGAAGGAAATGAAATTATTGTTAACAAACCACAGGCTGTAAGGACTACTTCCTAATAATTGTTAAAACATCACACTTCTATTTTTATTTATTTTTTCCTTCAATAAAATAATTCACATTAAAAAGCAACTTAGAACAACAAATGTTGCTAAATACACATGTTCATGTACAACTGTAGCAGCTGTGGACTTACCAAATTATCACTTTTGTCATAAAAGTTTAATCCAAAATATTCTCGTTCCTCCAAGTTTAGATGCTCATAGACATTGTCATAGAGTGCTTTGCCTTTGCATTTGGGCTACAAGAAATAACGGTGCATCAAAATTAGTGCAATGCCTATGGTGCACTGCAGAAATAAGCGACCCAAAATACGCGTGTGACACGCGTCTACCCAAATTGCGCATACGCGCCTGCGTCTTTGACACGCACATCAAATACATGCATACACCAATGCTCATCAGTATGTATGAGCTAGCTCATTGTTCGTTTATTGTTTTTATTTTATTGTTATTTTCAATTGGGCTTTTAATCCATTAGGCAACGGCTATTAACAGCGAAATTGTTGGCTGAATTGGTCGCCCGTTATCGTGTGTCAATGTCACAACAAACTACCGGTACGCGAGTATAAATTATCAGCGAAATGTCTGGCACGACAATAGACATTATTTTTCGAATGAATAACAAATAAAAGATAACTGATATTTTCTCATGAAGTAAAGGATAATGATCGAGCCTTTTCCCGTTCAACCTTGCTGAATTAGAGCTAGAGTCGAGTTCAAAAGTAGAGCGACACGAAGAGACAAGAATCAACATACTCAAGAGGCAATTCGCTTGCTACATGTACAAAACAGCCTTGGAATGTGTGTTGCATCAAAACCCATTTTGTTGCAAACAAAAGAATTTAAGAAATCAACACACATTTACTTTCACTGAAAGTCAAATACAACTGTTGTGGAAATTATTGCTTTATCAAACCGAACACGCGTTCACATCGGCAAATTTTTGTCACGTGCTAGGCAACTAGTTCTAGAACGGTGTTACGAGAACAATCGCCAGCTGGTATCAGGCGTAGTTTCGCAAATTATGAACTGGGAACCGTGTTACATTCCAAAACAACTATAATTGCAAAATAAATGTAGCAAATTGCGACGGCAGTGTTGTTACGAAACCATGTCAACAATGTTTATAATTTGCAGTCAAACTTCCGACCTTGCAGTTCATAGAAAAAGCCGGTCGAACTCATCAGTATTCAGTGGCGGTGAAAGCTCGAAGCAAGTGGAATATTTAATAAAAAAAAAGACACCGGGGCAACAAAACAGCAATTAAATTGTAGTTGTAATCGCAGTATCTTCGGTTGTTTTTTCACGGGTTCATCTTTTTCCGTTTTCGCAGTGACGAGCGAAGTAAATAAGATCCACTGAAGATGATCAATAAAGAAAAGTTGATTTCCACAGCAAATCATCGAGTACAAAACATTGATCTCTTCGTCAAATGTTCCGGCGTTTTGAGGCTGGATTTTAAATATTCAATTTTGTTGTGTGATGGTAACTTGTCTTTTGTTTTGCGGAACAATGAACCACAAAGCAAAACTATAAGCCTGAATAACAAAAGTAAACACGCGCATCAAATACGCGTGTCGACACGCGCATTTCAAGATGCGTATACGCAAAAAACGTGCGTGCCCTTTGCGTGTGCGTAGGACGCTTATTTCTGCACTGCACTGCAATTATTGTAAAAGTTAAAAAATGGCAAAAAGCAGTGAACATACCACCTTATGATGCAAAAAAAAATAACTTTAAAAATTTTAGATAGTTCCACTTGCCTTTGATCTGCTCTCATACAGTGATGGTCTCACTGACAGTTGTACACTGCAATACTTGGGTGAGCTATCACTACAGTCTGTAAAAGGAGGCACATGCCATACAATACTCAGTAGCTGTTTAGCACAACTATTGCAAAACAAAAGTAAGGCTCCAAGCATTTCAAATACAATCAAGCAGGATAGAGATTTAGGTTTTAACACCCCAAATACTTGCCTGGACACAAGCACTGTACTATGGAAAAAAAACAGCCCTTGAAGGTCATTTGTACATGATACACAGTAAATAAAGCAAGCCAACTACAGTGTAATTTAATTGACATAAATTACTGTATACTGTGATTGGGATAAAAATACAGTACCGCCCAAAAGTAAGTTGCCAGTCGCATCGCGTTTCCTGTGCGACACGAATCGCGTCGCGTGCTACGCGATTCGCGTAGCGCGAGACTCACTGAAGCCAAAATGTTTGACATAAATTTAGGATGATTTTACAACGCGAAATCAATTAATTTCGTGTAGCGCTTTATGAATGCAGCTATTGTTTCAATCAAATACATGTCGTTCCCTTTTATGCAAATACAGACAGCATCATGGAGTTCATCCCGAATTGAAATGGCACAGTCCTCTTGTAAACAAACCGACGAAGATCGATTGCGAATGGTTACTCAGGATGTTCCTTGCTCCCGCTATAAATTAGCTGTCTCTATTTCTTTTCTCATTGTAAAAAAAGTCAGGTCACTGATATGAAATCAAGCAGACTTTATTGGACAGCAGCTGTGGCCAGAATTAATTTTGTACCACACAAATTTTTTTGTTGAGTTAGGGTTAACAGAATTAATAGTTGCATTACCACAACAGTAGGCACTTCAATGAAGATGTGAACACTCATACTAAAAGACCCATCTTCAGCCTTGATGCATTACAGGGCTGTACATGCCATGACCAATAATTCATGAATTTCGTGTGACATGAAATTCCTTAGACCTTTGAAGCCCTTGTTTTATCCCACAATTAATGGCCGCAAAATTAATTTTTTCTGTTTATTCTTCTTCGTTTTTCTTTATTACTTTGGGAAAGTTTTGTATATCTATTTGTAAATTTTGGCCCATTTTAAGTCAGAAGAGTCAAGTGTGGCAACATGGTAATAGCCAATTCATACAGCATTGTTTTTTATCAAATTTAAAGTACTTACACTGTACATGTACTGTAACAAGAAAATGAGGTTTCATGTTGGGTGCTTTTTACCTTGAAGTTTCTACCAATTCACTGAGGGCCAACTTACTGCAATTTGGAAACTGATTTGATGATGAGTAAATTGTGTATATGTCTGGATAACTGTTTTCCTCATGTTTGATGTTTTTACTTCAAGGTCAGTTTGCATAATGGACTATGTGGCTTGGCTCCACTCTTCAGCGTAAATTCAATCTGACTTGTCATTGTGTCTCTTCATGAACTGCAATTTTCACGCCCCATTGGGCATTCTACAATTGTCTAAACTGAGTGATAATTTCTTTCTTGATGAGATCTCTGTGATGAGATCTACACTGCTGTGTTGCTTTGGTTTGCTCCTACAGCAGTATGCTTTAGTGTAGAGCTAAAATTAATGTTTCCTTCCTTTAACAACAGTGCAATTTCAAAACAAAGGCAGATGCCAACATTGGATCAAGGGAGAAAAAAAGGCCTTTAAATTGGAAAGCTAATTTCAAAAGATGTCCACACAGTTCCATACATAATTAAATACAATCATTGCATTACTGTTGTGCTAACCCTGCTCCCGAAACAGAGTTTGGGTCTTACATTTGTAAGTGTATACATAATTAGTGGATGGGACTTTGTGGAGTCTTGTCATCTAATTTAGAGACACTTGGAAAGCAAAATTTATAATAATTATTGAGTTTAAGTACAAGTACATTAATTTAGGATCACACCAAAAGCTCACTTTGCCACCAACTACAGGTAAATCAATGGCTCTAATCAAGTGTAAGCCAGTTGAGCACCTAGTTTGCCGCAATCTTAGCTACGATTCCTTACCTGCACATGCAGTAAGCTTAACCCTTGCTTATATTAAGAACAAACACGCTAATGAATTAGCAAGATAGCATATTTTATATAGCTGCACGTACTACTGTAGTTATGCAATGCTTTCGAGTGGTACATATATACCATGGAAAATACCAATAGTCACTTGTATTTTCTTCGCATAGCAAGCTATTTGAGATACATACACCCAGCCAGTACTATATATTGGAAATATTACAGTCTAAAATGGCCAATATGCTTACAACTGTACCTTGAAATCTACAGCAGACCAAGGCAACCATCACTGAACATGGAGACCAAAAACTTGAACCAACAACACTCGATTACCGTGGAAGAAGCTTGCCAACCGGTCGCATATACGTTGTAAAACTATTAAATTCCATTATCCTAAGATCTTGAGGTAAAAAGCCATTCGAAGTGGGAGAAATTCCTCCCAAACTGTCTTCCACGAGTCGAAGTTTGAGTTGAAACGGGCGCCAAAACTACGAATTGCCTACCGGGAAGGAACTCGTTTGCGCATGCCCAAGTCTAACCCAACTCCCTCGAGCTCCATCTTGGTCAGAAGATAATAAAGAACTATAGTACGCAATTTCAAATCATTTACACACCTCTGGTGAAGGGCTAAGCGCTATGGTTTGTCTTTCAAACGACTCTTTGGCACTTTACTACCTTTTGTTTTTTAACACTTTGCCTCTCGGCCAAACGGCCAATGCTTATGGCGCCCGAAACGGAAATCAGCCCAGCCGCCCGGGAAACGCAAACTTGGCGAGGAAATAGTTTTGAGGCCGTCCTTCTTTGCCGCGCGCACTGCTTGCCATTTAAGTTTGAAAATCGCACAGTGAAATTTCTTTCACATTGTATACAACAATGATTTCTGTTCATCCCTTTTCCTGCGTAAGTCATGCAGTAATTTGGTCACAGAAGTTTTCCCGTCCTCAAAAGCGACGCAGAAAAAACCAGTGCTGGTAATGAAAATCCTACTCAAAGACGTTCCGTTATTGTCTGTTAGGAGTAGTACAAGTGTTTTTCTCTTACAAGTTTCACGTCGTATCCGCCTTGCGGAAACGAACAAGTATACGCTATATTTTCAAATAACGGAAACGTATTACTTCACCTTGTGAAATTCGTAAAGACCCTGGAGCAAAGTTGATTGCTATGTGTTAAGTTTTTGTTTCTTGTGATCAATCGAGGCAATTTTTGCATAGAGATCAAAATGAATAGCAAGCAAAGTTATTTGTGAAAAAAATGTTTGCTATAGAAGCGCAAGTAAACTACCGCAAATTTGGAGCATATGTCACAAGGAAAAGAGGAGTCCTATTTGACCGTATTTCCAGTCATAAATTCACCGTATAGTTGCAGCGCGAACCCACCCGGCTTACTGATTTGAATTACCGTAGTGAAACTACAAACAAACGCTGTTGAAATCCAAGGCGAAAGCCGCACACTACCCTTTTGGAGTTATAATAACTGGCTCCAACAGTAGTAACTCAGTTAACTTAACTCCGCATCATGGGGGTTATGTCCTGCTTGTGTCAATTTACAGAGATTTTAAAATACTATACTTGTGTCGATTTACAGAGATTTTAGTGGATGAAATAACCATAGAAAATCTTTGTAAATGTCAAATTTACAAACATTCTTCAGAGATTTTGTTAAGTCTGTAAATTTTTCAGTTTTCCTTCTTATTTCAGGGGCACCCAACGACAAGTTTCGGTAGATATCTGTTCGGTGGAGGGTAATTCGCCTTGCGCTTTCGGCGTCGATTAAAGAGTGCACTCGGATTTTCGTAACTAAAACGTAGCCTAAAAGATTCGAAATTGGGAAATCATAACGCCTGAGGTTTTCGGAAAGGTCGTAATTGCTGTTTTTGGCAGTCAAAAACGTCAGCTAGCATTTTCGGAGAGAAAATAGTTCTCTAGAAAGTTCGTGGAAAGGTAATTTCAGCTTGCATTTTCTCAAAGGAAGATTTTGTTCCCTAACATTTTCGAGCAATTAAAATTTCAGCTAGGGAATCCGAACAGATGAGCTTCTTCTAGCTTATGAAAACATCGCTTTAAACAGACTTCAAACACCATAAGGCACTTAAAAATGGCTTTCTACAGCTTTTAGTTGATTTGGCTCGTTGGGTGCCCCTGTTATTTGAGCAGTTCAATTTCATAATCATTTCATAAACATTCTAAAAAGGAATATCACAAAAAGTGTATAAAATATCTATAAAAATGATTTTACAGATATTTTGTATGCCATATGTAAAAGTAGGTTAGATTTGAACTCTCACAAAAAGTCTGTAAATTTAAGATTCACAGACATTTCATTAACTCTGTAAATGGTCCAGATTTTCCAGTGGGCCGGCCGGCAAGAGGGAAAAGACAAAAGGGAATAGCAAACCTGTTAACTTATCTTAAGGTACTTCCTAAATTATACAAACTAAGATACTTTCCCTCTGGACAGTTCATGTACATCTTAGAAAGGAATATAAATCATACCAGTCAGTCAGGAACAAGGAATGCAAAAATAAATAAATAAATAAATAAATAACATATCCAGCAATTCTAAACTATATATAATGCTAGACTGATGAGAAAGGCACAAAGGTAAATATGCAAACCAATCTGTGCAGAACCGTGATCATTCTAAAGGTATTTGCTTTTGTAAATAAATTGCCGTTCTGGATGTGGTACTTTTCAGAAATTAATATAAATCATACCTGCCAGAGGGACAAGACAAGCAAACAATTAAAAATAACATGAATCCAGCAATTCTAAGTAACTGCTAGACTGATGAGGAAGGCACAAAAGCAAATTTGCAAACCAAGCTGTGAATAGAGTACTAAAGTGATGACGTCATAAAAAAACTTACCTTGCGTCTTCGTCCACCCAACAACAACAACAACAACAACGACAACTTTATTGACCCTTACACTTAAGAATATTGAAATTTACATGAAATAAAGACTAAAACTAAAAGGGTCTTGGCTTCCTAAAATAACTAGAAAGTTAACAAGGCTAGGAAGCCAAATTACATAGAATAAATTACAATATTAGGGTCGAAAGAACACAGACACACACACACACACAAAATTAAACTATAGATAACTATAAATAAACGAAATTTACAAGTCATGGGGAAAAAGACAAATATATTAGAAATGTATTAAAAATGAAATCCTGAATATGATAAGTTAAATGCAGAGCAACAAATAAATCAGAAATAACTGGGAAGAAATTCGTTACTCAGGGAAAACAGAAACCAAAGTAACATTAATACTGGCACAGCAATTCATTTTTTAATTTTGTTTTAAATTTACTGAAAGGAATTGACTTTATATCTTTCCCAAGAGAGTTCCATACCTTTGGTCCTTGAAAGCGAATATTAAATATTCCATAGTTTGTTCTAGCTCGAGGCAGGTAATAAGATTGATTTGCTGCACTACGTGTATTGTAGTTATGGATACTAAGTACTGAATTGAAGAAGCTATCAAAATTTGAAGGTAATAACTTGTTATGAAATTTATGCATAAAAAGTGCAATATGAAATGTAACAAGATCAGAGAGCTTCATAATTGCTAATAATCTAAACAGTGGAGTTGAATGTTCATCAAATGAGGAAAAAGTCATGATTCGCACTGCTTTTTTCTGTAAAATATATAAAGGCTGAAGTGTAGTTGGATATGTATTACCCCAGATAATTATACCATAGGTCAGAAATGGGTAGATTAAAGAGTAATAGAGATTAGTAAGAATATCAATATTAACATAATGGCGAAGCTTAGACAAGATCCCTACACTTCTTTTAATTTTCTTTACAATGCATGCAATTTGAGGTTTCCAGGATAAATTTGAATCAATTAAAATTCCTAGGTATTTAATACAGGAATCCTGTTGCAACTGTTTCCCATTTAGAGTTAGGTGGAAGTTGAATGGAACTTTCCTTTGAGGAGGATGAAAAATTACAAAACTGGTTTTTTCTATATTAAGAGAAAGTTTATTTGCACAAAGCCAGGAATTAACATTAGAGAGTTCATCATTAATACTTGCCTGTAGAGAGATGAGGTTTTTATGTTTGCAGAATAAATTACTGTCATCAGCAAATAAATGGAAATCAAGAACTTTAGAGCAATGGTGAAAGTCATTAATATATAACAAAAAAAGAATTGGTCCAAGGACTGACCCCTGAGGAACGCCGCATGAAATATTGACAGAGGTAGAAGTTACACCATTTACAGTGACTGTTTGCAGACGATTTGCAAGATATGAACTAAACCACTGATTTGCAATCCCACGTATGCCATAGAACTCCAGTTTTTTTAACAATATCTCATGATTTATGGTATCAAATGCCTTACTGAAATCTAAGAATATACCACAAATTTTAAATGGTATACACCCAAATTTTAAATGGTACATTTTGAATGGAATTACTGAGGACTTCTGAGGAACGCTCAACCTAGATTCTCATTATTCATAGTACTTCTCGGCTGTCCTTCTGAACAGTATGATCTAGGCACAACCCTGGCCCATGCGTGCTCAGCATAGCTAATGAGGTGAAGATAGTGTATTTACAGCTGTACATATATTCCAAATGACTACGCACATTGCTTTCACCGATTGAGGGATACTGCTCACTTTTTGAGAAAGTAAATGCTTATCAAAAGGTTTAGGATTGAAGATATGGTCAGAGAAACCTCAGAAATGACTCATCCAAGTATCTCTTGCAGAAAACAATGAGACAGAAATGAAGGTGAGCTTTGAAAACATCTTTCCAAGATGGCCAACGTTCTGTGCAGTGGTGGGTTTTCGATTACTCAAGTCATGTGTGTGACATGTGAAGATGACCAACCTTCTGTTATCCTGCATAGCTGGTGATTTTTGTTGGGGAGCGAGTGAGTAAGCTAGAGGCTTCGCTGCAAGGACAATACAGGGCAGAAGGCAAATGAGAAACTCTCAGGGCCTTTTTGAGTAGTACCATTTTGACTGGATCAGATTCTATACGTGCTATGTTTTGTTTATCTCCCAAGGGAAAGCTCCAAGGGACTGTGTTGATTTTTTGCGCTAAAAGCAAATCAAAGTGGCAGAGGAAGTGGCATGCACCTGCATACAGACGTCTCCTATTTTCTTTGTTGCACGCAGAAAAGTAGGTATTCCGCATGCAACAAAGGAAAAAGGGGATGCCTGAACGCAGGCTAAGGAAGCATATAGCTAGCTCAGGAGCCTTATAGAATGTTCTGAAGCACGAGCAAGAAATGGCCGCAAGGAAAATGGGAGAGACGTCAGATGGCCATTTTGCCTATGGTACGTCAAAATGAAATTCAGGTCAAAACGAAAATAATCCATTTGTCTGTTGTCCATGAATAATTAGGGTTAGGAATTTCATTTTGACCAAGGTAAAATCAATTTGACCTGAATTTCATTTTGACCTACAACATAAATATATGTTATAAGCGCATTTGAAAATTTCAATCAACAATGATTTAGAGAAACATATACGGGCAAAAACTAGCGATAAAAGAGTCCGACATTTCGGCGACATCTTGGCGCCATTGTCAAGGGAAACTAAATCAAATATGCGATTTCAAGAGTAACTAAGAGTTCACTAATTTGCATAAGTTAGACAAAGACCTTTGCGCGAATTGAGTCTGATTGTACATTTAAACACGGTCGTAATCGTTTAATGAGTAACATCTCATTAACGAGACAATCAAACTTGTTCTGGCATTTTTTCAACACATTAAAACAATTGCGAAGGTCATCTGGAATCCTGCCTGCGTGTCTGTTATCATAGTGTTTACGCACTGACGAGGTCTTGCTTCTATGTCCATCAACGCGTACGAAAACTGAGATGGCCACGGGTGTATCCGACATAACCAGCATCGCACTGGTCACACTTGAAGTTATACACAATGTATTGTTGATCAATGAGCCTAGGGATCAATGGGCTTAGGTTCGCTTGTCGGGAACTCCTGGGCAATCTTGCGGCTCGTAAACACTGGTTGGACAATAGTCTGGAGCTTCACGCTGAGATCTTTTAACTGTGTCTTCACGATATTTGCAGACTCCTGGTCTTTAAAGGGTATGACGACCCGAGTAGTGTTTTCCGTCGTAGATTTAGACCGCAATGAAGACTGGTCAGCGACCTTTAAATTTAGGAAGGTTTTAACAGTGGAGTCCACAAGTTTACGAGCCGCAAGATTGCCCAGGAGTTCCCGACAAGCAAACCTAAGCCCCAGCTCATTGATCAACAATGCGTTATGTATAACTTCAAGTGTGACCAGTGCGATGCTGGTTATGTCGGATACACCTGTGGCCATCTTTTCGTACGCGTTGATGGACATAGAAGCAAGACCTCGTCAGTGCGTAAACACTATGATAACAGACACGCAGGCAGGATCCAGATGACCTTCGCAATTGTTTTAATGTGTTGAAAAAATGCCAGAACAAGTTTGATTGTCTCGTTAATGAGATGTTACTCATTAACAACTACGACCGTGTTTAAATGTACAATCAGACTCAATTCGCGCAAAGGTCTTTGTCTAACTTATGCAAATTAGTGACTCTGAACTCTTAGTTACTCTTGAAATCGCATATTCGGACTCTTCTATCACTAGTTTATCACTAGTTTTTGCCTGTAATATATTTGAAAATTTGCCAATGATAATTGCGCTCTGAATGATTGTCCTCAACAAGAACGTGCGTGATTATAGAGGGTTTTCATGTGACGTCATACAAAACTAAAATTCAAAAGCAGCCTAGTCCCTAGGCGTTCTTGGGTTGGTCAAACCCAACTGTCAGCGGTGACGTCACAGACTTTGCGCTGACAAGGGTGGAAAGAGCTGAGGGAACGCCTAGGGACTAGGCTGATTCAAAAGTAGACAGACTTTTGCACTTTTATCTTCATCACGTAAAAGACATTTTAGAAATGTATCTGCTTGCATGTTTTCAGCTCGGTAGCTTGCTTTGTTTTGAGAATAAAGCAGTTTGAATTTTAGAGTTTTTCACAGTGCGTGACATAAAGTTGTCTGTTCACAACAGGGCGTATCTAATCGATCGAAATCGATCATCGAAAATGTAATCGATTAATCGATAATACTCGATAAATACTCGATATTTGTCGATTGATTAGTCGATTTAATCGATTGAAATCAATAATCACAATTTTTTTTGTCATATCGGTGGAAATCGTAAATCAAACGCGATCTGATCTTATCATAACACTGCATAACACTTACCTTCAAGCTTACCTTCGAATCCGCTTTGTTGATAAAGATGATGTTACTTTCTCCAATGGTAGCGACTTTTCTTGTTTTTTTTTCACCAGGATCACCGCTGTAAAGCTGTTTAAAGCAATATTTCAGCAGATTTCAGCCCAGCAGTCCTATGGTGCTGTGTGCTGTGTACTCGATCTGCGAACTGTGATCTGCGAACTCTTCGTCCATTTACTTTTCGATATTTGTCGAACAAATCGATGAAATCGATAGCTAATTACAGAAATCGATCAAAATCGATAGTCATAAAGACGCGAGTGGTTGATTTCTATCGATTTCCGATATTAATCGATTAATTAGTATCGATTACGATCGATTTCAATCCAGTATCGAAAATATCGATTAGGTACGCCCTGGGTTAAGCTAAAAGAGTGAAGCGATTCAGAGTCTCGACAGCATTAATTCAACAAAAGTTTGGGATTGAAATACCTGTTCCGTCAAGCCAAGAAGAATCTCAAGAGCTTGAACGAAACAGGATTATGCAAGGACGTAACTTACCAATATATTGACATGGAGCAGAGGAGTCCTATTTGACCGCTTTTGAAGTTAAATTCACTGTACACTCACTAGCGCTCAGCGCGAGTCGATAATCACCGCACGTGATCAAACTACATTCTTGCATGCGAGCAAGCTCTCTCGGGGGGTGGGGGGTGGAAGGTCATCTACCCCTGGGAGAGCTTGCTCGCAGGCTAACTACAGTACCGGTGTCGTAGCTACCAGGCTTTGGCACATCATTCTTTTATTATTATTATTTTTTTTTGCTACATTACCAGGGGCACCCAACGACAAGTTTCGGTAGATACCTGTTCGGTGGAGGGTAGTTTAAGAGTGCACTCGGATTTTCGTAACTGAAAATATTCGCAATGGGGAAATAATAGCCCCCGACCTGTTCGGAAGGGCCATATTTGCTGTTTTTGGCAGTCAGAAACGTCACCTAGCATTTTCGGAAAGAAAATAGTTCCCTAGAAAGTTCATTTCAGCTAGAATTTTCGCAAAGGAAAATTTTGTTGCCTAACATTTTCGGGCAACTAAAATTTCAGCTAAGGAATCCGAACAGATCAATTTCTTCTAGCAACGAAAACATACATCATACACCGTAGATGGTTCCACGGTTGTTGGCGCCATATATATTAACTGGGGTGCAAACGCGGCTAAAATTACAGTAAAAGTATGGGATTTTGACCGACTTTGAACCCTGGGGCGGATCTAGGGGGGTAAATCAAAACAGCTAACGTCAAAAACTTGTAAAAATATTAAATAAATACAGTCAACCTTGAATGCGAAAAGTCCATAACCAGGTTAAACCTCTGCTTCTCAATAAAGGT
Source organism: Pachyseris speciosa (assembly GCA_016490735.1). Classification (NCBI taxonomy): domain Eukaryota; kingdom Metazoa; phylum Cnidaria; class Anthozoa; order Scleractinia; family Pachyseridae; genus Pachyseris; species Pachyseris speciosa. The sequence continues at coordinate 193,438 of JAEMWC010001019.1, read as the reverse complement.
GGTATTAAACCAGTCTTTCCTGGCCCTGGTTGTTCGAAAGCCGATTAGCGCTAACCTACGATTAAATTATAAATTTATCCTTCGATTAAATTGTGTTCCTCGAAGCTCAATTAGCACTATCCAAGGATTAAACTAAGGGTTATTAAATTTAACACACCTAGCGAGGTGGATTAACTCGCTAATCGGATGAAAAAGCAGAGAAACAAATCAAAATGGAGGACTTACAGTTTGTTGATTATGCTTTAATGCCGGGCCCGGTAAGTTCAGGCCACCTGGCGCCTTTTCCAAAATAGATGTTACTACTCTCTCACGGATGAGTCATACCGCGTCCGGTTTTCCCGCGGTTTTTTACCATACGGACGGACCGCTGTTCGGCGATCCGCAAAATGTTTTACATAACGAAGGCGAAGCGAGAAATCACGAGAAATTTCAACATTTCCGCTCTCAGAGGTAGAAATCGTTGCTTATTAGCCGCTGTAATGTAAAAGGCAAGATCAGTGGGGGAATCAAAGGCTTTTCTTGCTTGTTAAAGGCGAGTATTATGGACAAAATATTGTTGAAGTTTCGTTTACTTGCGACCTTGCTTGTTTTTCAAAAAGTTGTTTATCTCATTCGGCAGAATTTAGATAATCAATCTCCGCTTTAGCTTCTTTTCTTAGTTTATGGCTTTCCACTTTTCTAGAATTTTCCCCTAGCCAAACTGGCTTCGTTAACCCATCCGAATAGAGCCTATTCTAAATTTCTAAATTACAAAGAAGTAAGGCTGAAAATTTATAGACCGGTAAGCATTTTCAAGAGCTCACTGATTTTCCGCCTGAGCATGATTCAGTGAGCTTTGCACAGTGTTTATATCTTGCACAGATTTTTTATCACGACTCCCATTTTAATATAAGCATTTTTTATTGGTTCTTGTAGAAAGGAAATATAGTTGACATAAAAGAATTGGACTTTCTTTTTCTTTTCACTTACTTGTATCAATTTTGTAGGAGCCGTCATAATTATCCCGTCCCTCCCCTACTGGTCCTAGTACTTCATCATTTTCTCCCATCACAGACCGGTTTTACCGGCTTAATCCGAGTTTACACGAAGGATAGTTAACCCATTGACTCCTACACCGGCCGAAACCGGCCGCACAAGACTGCCATGCTTCAAAACATTGCAACTTTCTCAATCGCACGAATATTGCCTTAATTGTCAGTTGTGAGCACGAAATGGAATGTCCTTTAAATTTGGATATCCAATAAATGCAAGAAACGTAGCGATTTTTACCAAATATGGCCTTTCGAGTTTGGACAAGAGCGAAACTGACCGTTTTTAACGTCAAAGAGAAGCGACGAAAATGCCCCTTTTTGCCTTTACCTTTTTTTAAGAAATCATCGTCGAAAAAACCAAACTTCAACCATCATAACAAAATTAAGTCCTTGTTCTAGCTTAGAAATGACTTTTTTTGTTCATATTCTTCCCCCGAGCTTAGATACAGCCTTTTGTTCCAGTGCATTCGGGCCTTTCCGCCATTTTCAACATCTCGACCGCATTGCATGCTGGGAAATAACGAGAATTTTTTTTTTTTAAAAAGCCCGTTTCTTCCCCCAGTTCTTTCACATATAAACTAAGTCTACAGCCACTCCGACCTACCGCCCAAATTTCCTGCTTGTGGTCATCTTCAGTGCTCACAAATTCCAAAATACGCGGCGGTAGGTCAATAGTCGAGTCCCAAAGGTACTAAGTGTCCGACCGGCCAAATTCCCAGTTCGTCGAGTAACAAACCAAATTCGACAACAAAGTACATCACCTTGCTCGATTCTTTGAGAAAGTAGACTCTTAGCTACCGTCACGGTTAATGATGCTCATCAGGCAGCCACTAAAGATGAAAAATGGCTGTAAACTTAGCAAAAATCGCAAGCAAACCGAACTTGGGCCGTTGTTGTAGCTCCACGATTGAAAAATAGCTACGTCAGAATGACGTTTTCAGAAACCTTGAGCCTCCAGTGCCTTAGGACAGCACCACTTTTCCATGGTAGTTAAAATAAAGAGTCGCGAAATGCTATGGATCTTTTATAGGTGGGAAAATCACTCCGAAAACGTAAAAACGGCTGGTAGTCAATGGGTTATTTTTAAGCACTTCACCGCTACGCATCACGCGATCACCCGAGGGGTCGCGAGAAAGCACGCGATATTTCAAGTTTGCAAAACTCACAACAAACATGGTGGCGCATGAAATGTCATGTGGCTTAGTTTCCGGTTAATATAGGTAACAAAAACAAAGACAGACAAACATAGGACTGCCACAGGGTGGCCCGGCGGTCCTTTAAAAGAGGTGGCCACCTAATACAGGTATCAAATAAAGCGTTTGTATAAGCGAAAAATCGGAACTTTGAAAACTAGCCGCTTCGTAGAGGGTGACCACTTAATACAGGGCCGTTATATACAGGTGCGACTGTAACTGAACCACGCACAATAACTGTGAAAAGGCGAACTTGACACGGAAAACCTTGTCAAGGTACAGTAAGTAATACAAAAACGCACGCAGAACTGAATAGAAATACTTTTTCTCTTAGTCTCAGTCTTGTTACGTTGTATCAATTTCAGCCATACTGTTCCCACAGAAAAGGTTCTTATATCTCCAAAGTAGACGATATATAAAAATTGAATGGAATATCAGCCTTTTAATTTTTTCCCCCACTCCCTTATCTTCATTTTCTTGTTCTTCTCTCTCGCTTTTTCCAAATTGCATTATGGGTGATTTGGTTCGAAGTATTGACACGGTTCTTTGTGGACATGTTTTTGAGAAAACGATCTATATATTTTCTTCCCCTGGTTGAATAAACAGCAGATTACGTTGTTTTTGGAATATATACCCCAGCCGCAAAGCCGACGGGCGTGAAAAAGAGATCTGGTCATCCTGTACTAAAATCACGTTTTACTTAACCAGGAAGTGCCACCGATGCAAGCTGTTCATGCAGATCTGTCAGAGCAGGGTCATTTTTTGAAGCTAGCAGAATATCACAACAACAACAACAACAACAACAACAACAACAACAATCTTCATTATTTACACCTATTCTTACAATTAGCATTACAACAACACATACAGTTTCTTTGGAAATGGGCACAGAGGGATTCATTGAGAGTAATGTCTTTAGAGGGGATTGCTTCACGTAAAATTCTCATAAAACTGGCTAGACAATGTCGAGAAGTTGCATGAAGTGCGTTGATTTTGCATCCAATTCCAATGCTTGGTGGACCAGGTGTCATTATTCAAATTAATGAGTCAAAATTCAATCACAAGTCAAAGGTAAGTAGCTCATGTCTTGCCCGGGATACACACTGTAAGACAAACAGAGGGCAGCACAGAGACTACTCAATTAGAAATGATTTAAGGAGAAATATTTTTATTACTGTTTTGGGGTTATTGTTTAAACAATTAGATAGCTCTCGGTTTCAGTTTTATTTAGACGACTCGCTACCGGTCAAGATTGCTGCCTGGAAATATAACAGCTGAACTGGAAATATAACAGCTGATGAGTGTTTCTTCTCTTCTGTAATACCTAAAATCTGTTGTATAAACAGGTACCCTGGGTGCCAGAGGTTTTTTTGTTTGTTTTCGTGGCTTCCCTAATCACAATCGCAGCTTCCCACCGAAAGACGAAAAGAAAAAAACCCTCTCGCAACCAGGCTAATGAACAGTTCTACAAGTAAACAATCAGCAGCTAATCCTAAGACTTCTTAAGTGACCATTACACCTAATCAAACCTTTTTGGTACGCTTATTATTGGCATATCAGAAGAGTTTGGTCGGGAAATGTTTCGCATTTTGGCTAACCTGCGATCAGGCTCTATTTTCGTTTCGCTGGTAAACCTTTCCCGCGGGAAAGGCGAAACGAAAAATAGAGCCTGATACAAGTCTTCCACGGAACGTCTACCGCCCACTTTTTTGATTGATTGACATGTTTCAAAATCAGCCAATCAAAATTACTTCCGTTACGCGATACTCGCGAGCTCTCGCGCGTGAAGTGATGTGGAATGAGGAAGACGCCATTTTTGTTTTGGGAACGTCTTGTCCTACATCATTCATTGTTCTTGGGAAAAGGTTGCGGTTTTGGTCCCAAAGTAAGCGCACATAACAAATTTTATAAACGCTGGGAAAGACGATATGTGTTTCCAATGACTATGTGATGCTGATATCTTTTTGTGGGTAGTAAAGCACCACTGATGATTCGGCTGAAGGAAGATCAGGTGAATTACTATTGTCGATGTATTTCTCGTCTTCCCCTCGAAATACAATAGTAAAGAATTTTTTTAGTAGAGTCGAGAGTGTTGTTCTATTTGAGTTGTGGAAAAACGGGATTTTACCGTTCACTCCTTTATTAAGTTTTAGCTTTTGAAGCTCGCCTACCTTTAATTTGAACAAATGAATAAATGCAGACCGGCCTTGTTGTATTCTTTTAATGTAATTTAATCTATAAAACAAATTTTGCAGCATCACTAAAAAGCTGCATTGTGGTGGTGCACTGTTATTGAATTCATTCACTGGGATACCAAAAATACGATTTTTCCTCAAGTGCTTGGCTCTCTAAGGAGCCATTTTTATTAATCACTTTTTTAGCTGTTTATCAGAGGCTTCATGATTTGATACATAACTTTATTCAGTGGATTAGAGGTATTTACATGTATACGCTGGTTGGCTAATTATCCACTGGAATAATATCTGAAATTTTTAAGTGTAGCATGAACCTGTGATCATTGATTCAGTGAAATGTAGAATCAACTAGCCTGAAGGGCAATTGGATAATTCCAACCCATTGTTTTCTTTGCATGCTGACCATGACTGAGAAGAAACAGTAGTAGTAAATATATGGATTACCCAATTTATCTACTGTGTATAGGCATGAGACCACTAAAGATGGTTATCCACAAATACCATCAAATGATGAAGACATTGCAAATGAAAATACCAAAGAAGATTTCATCTACAATTAACACACCAGTAGACTGCAGTTTGGTTTCTTTATTCTAAATCTAAATGATGCAATAAGGGAAGGGGATGCTGCGAGACTTTTTAGATGCTTTAAGCTTGTTCTTCAGATGGAATAAAATTACCAGCACTCTAAATACACCTATTTACTCTTGCATTTTTTTGCCTAGGTATTAGCACTCCTCGCTAAGGGGGAAGCCAAGCATCTTCTTGCCAACAGGTTTTTTTAACAGTGAGGGGGAAAAGGGAAACAAGCCATTGGATTTCCAAATGCAATACCTACATTTTTCACTGAAAATGGTTCTGAAATCACTATTGGGAAAAATCCCAAAAAGATCAGCTCAGGGGGTGGCACATTCCCTTGAGAGATATTTGCTATGTTATCAGTCAGTCATAAGGCCTCTGGGAACAGGTGGTTGGTCTACCACCCAACCTTGACCCTGAGATGTATGTTAAGACAGAGCACAGAATTCGGGAACTATGCCGCCTACTCTTTTCATCAAGTGTGTAGGTTCTTTTATGTACCCTTCATGTTTAAATTACGTGTGAGGGTGAAAAGGCCAATACTGTAGACTATAATCTCACTAACCAATGACCTGATCATCTGACCTGAGACAGATGTTGAGAACCCAGCCAGCTTGATCCAAACAATTATTTTAATTAACACCATGGTTTGATCTGGGATTCAAACCAGCGACCTGTTCCTCAGCAGTCCAGTGGTGGGCAGTATGCTGTTATTCTGTAATTCATCAACTGAATGGAGAAACAACTTGGTACAGGAGGAGTAACTATAAGGACATCTAGCTTTCATCAGGTTAATCTTTCATTAACTCAACAAAGGCCTGTACTGCTTATGTAGTACAACAGTCTTTGTGGTGCATTTCAAACTACTGCACCTTGCACTGAGAATTTTTGCAATGGGAGTTCAGTCATGTTTTACATTTTTGTGGAGGATGTCAATGACCTTGTCATTCAACAACAACAACAACAACAATGTACTCCTCTAAGCTCTATTCAATTTATTTCCTCTATAATTCTCATGTAGATTTCTCTTGCTACAATTTACGCTGGGGTTTCAAATAATTCACTGGTTTTTCTGAGTTAAATGTATTACTATCAACAAGATAATTGGCACTTTTATGCTCTCCTCACGAAATTTTGTTAAGTGTAAAAATTGACAAATATTCAATTTAAGCTTAAATTTAATCTGGAGAGACTGACGTCCACTGTGAAGTTCCTAAAGCCCTTCCATCGAACTCTTTCTATGGCCGGTCATTCCGCTATTTATGTTTTTTTTTTTTTTTTTCATATCAAGACACATGTATTTTATTACTCCCTAATAAGAAAAACTTTATTATTGGTGGTGTGAATTACTCAACAGTGTTTTAGTTGTTGTTCCAGAGGCGAACCTACATGCGAATGATAATTTATTAACTTTACGGCCGTAAAAGAATGGTACAAAACAAATTTAAAAGAACTTACATTAAAAGCTTTCAAAATGTTTGTCTATAGAATAGGAGTACTCTCGCATCCTAACACTGAAACCAACGTGTCTATGATCTTGTACTTATCAGCTGAGCTTCGATGTGTCTTGCTTCTCGTTGAATTGTTCTTGAATAGAAACCAGCCAGCTTCCAAGTCTTTATACCGTTGTCAGGCTTTCACAAACACGAAAGATAACGTTCGAAATAGAGGAATAACAGAGGGAACTCGTCAGAACGCTTCGTCTTTATCATTCTTCATGAAGATCATTCCGCGAATCTTTTAAGTGATTCCAGTATGTACATCAAAAGCAAAGCTAATAAACTTTTCCCTCTCCGCTAATTTACATGAAAATAGAAAGGCTCTGTTGTTTTGTGTTATAAAACTAAAAAGAACTTGAGATTACTCATTGTCCGTAATGGCGACTCAGTCGCGAAGGATTTCGCGAGAGCCTCGCGAACACGCCTCTTAGTGACTTCCGGTTATTGAATCAGCCAATCAGATTTCGTCCAAATTCTGGACGAAGCCACAGACTCCCGTGAGACTTTGTATCAGGCCCAATTGTAGCGAGCGCCGGCATAAGAGGACATAAGAGCGATGCTTTAATTGGGCCTGATCGCAGGTTACATTTTGGCAAGACGCAATCAAGTAAAATCACCATGGCCAAACCAAAAAAGGGAACCGACAAAACCCGCCCGAGGACGCCGCGCTAGAAGAGAGAGATGGGTGCTAGGATTGTTCGATACGCAATACACACCAGCTTACCATACTTACAGCTCGTTAGGTGACGTAAAGCGGCTACACTTTTGGCCATAATTCGACGGAAAGTTCAACTTGGTTCAATAGTGCACACCGACCAGTGGGCAGCATATCGACAGCTACAAAGAAGACTGGGTTTGCAACACGGATCAGTGAACCATTCTCTGCACTTTGTCGATCCAGTCACAGGCGTCCACACACAAAATGCTGAAAGTAACTGGTGCACAGCGAAAGAGAAGTTTAAATTGATGAAGGGTAATACAAATCCTGACTTTTTGATGGAGTACCTGCAAGAATTTATGTGGAGGAGATGGTATGGAGATCCTCACCCAAATGGATGTTTTCGAAGACTATTACAGGACAGTGCAAACCAACATCCGCTTTGAGATACAGTCTTTTTTATAAGAATATATTTACTAAGAATAGTGTAGCTGCAATTTGCAAAAGTTTTAGAATATGTTAAGAACAAGCCTGAAAATTTGTAAATACGATACAATTATATGGTCTTATATATTTTTAAATAAACGTGTAACATTCTTCCTTCCTCTAAAGAGCAAAATCTAAACAAGCAAGAAAGGCAAGTAAAACAGCATTAGTCGTAGGTTCGATTCTAAAAAAAAGTCTACAAGAAGTTATTGCGTCTATATCAGGCCTTGATGACGGCAACTAGCTCCAAAATTACTTTAGCACCATCTAGACACCAAATACATTCGAAAATCAATATTGTGTAGAGACATTTTAAAAGCTCATTTAGCTCAGGATTAATATCATCCCCCATACCCGCATGCTGAGTAATATTTCCTACCACAGATTCGATTATGGACGTTATGTCAAGGGAAACACTGAGTGAAGATATGTGGACAAGTTCTTTCCTTCTTGTTTTCATTCTTGCTGGAATGCTTCGATAACTCTTGCAACTGTCATTGCCCGGCTTACGAATGAACGAAAGAATGAGCAGTAAATGAGGAAATGCCAAAGAAAGGTAACTAACAAATTAACGCTGAAAAAGCAATCGCAGTTGACCGGCTGAGGCAACAACTGCTAAACATCTACCGTAAACTTGCGAAAGAAAAGACTCCCCGAAATTATCGTCAAAAAATTGTGGGCGCAATTAAATCCCGAAAAGTAGCGACCCCCCGGAAATAACAGGCCCTCCGAAATTAGCGAGCCTACCCTCAACAACCCCATCCCAACCGAAAATAGAGACCCAGGTTCTATAACATATTTAATTTCCAATGATCAATATTCAGGTGAACTACGTATGATAATTAACAAATAAAGAAGTCTAATATATATAAGCCGTGTATTACTGTGATAAAACACGACGGGCATTTGAGAACAGGAGAGAAATGTAAAAAACACGAGTCGCAGGTGAGTGTTTACTACATTTCTCGAGCTCTTTTTCTGTTTTTTTGTTTGTTTGTTTGTTTGTTTTTTTCTGTATATTGCTTATGCCACGAAGAGTTGTAAAATATCACAGGGTCTAGAAATCAAAAACCCATCCATGTGGCAGGAAAAGAGCGCAGTCGTACCAACTTTTTACATCAGTTTTTGCTTCCTATCAATCAATCAACAATACTTTATTTGATAAAGCAGGTCAATAAAACAATAAAATTGGCAACTATCTGACAGCTGATGTGGACCTGCTAAAGTAGCTAAGAGCAATACAAAGAAATATCTACAATACATTAGCTAAACATACATCATCTAAGAATTACATCAATAGTAGGACTTATTTAGAATTTTTAAAATACCTATCATTGACTAAAAAATAAATTGTTAAAAATACCTAAAATTTGGATCTTTATCGTAAATTACAGAGCACTCTTTATGGAAATTGATATCCCTTAATAGATTTTTAATCGCTTGAAGTTTCCTTTGAAAGGTCTTAGGGTTGTCGTGTTGTTTGATCAGTAATGGTAATAGGACTGAGTGGAGTCCAATTCGGTCTGTAATCATACGAGTGATAACAAAATCGGACGACCGCGCAGCGGGAGTCCGATTTGTTTATCACGAGTATGATTAGTAATGGTAATAGGACTGAGTGGAGTACAATTCAGGGAGTAATCGGGCGAGTGATTTCAAATTGGCCGAGCGCGTAGCGCGAGGCTGATTTGAAATCACGAGCACGATTACCCCTAAATTGTACGACACGAAGTCCGATTACTAATTAATTGTGTCGATAACAAAATGCGAGAAACTCTAGAGGTCAACTTTCTAAATTGTAAAACATATTGTACAAAATAACCAACGGAAATGGTTGTTATTTTACAAAGCGCGAAGATTGACAACTGACACAACTTGGCAGCTACTGCTCAACATACCCAAATAAGGTAACTGTCCGATTTGGCCTGTCCGATTACAGATGTTTGTAATCGGACAGCTCAAATCGGACAGTTTGGACCTGAAGCAGCCAATTAAGACACAAATAAAGGCTGTTAAGAACCAATCACATTCGAGCATTTTGTTATTGACACAATTACATCAGGTAACGTGTTCCAAGCGACTGCTGCTCTATGCGTAAAAGATCTACGTCCTATTTCTGTCCTTGGTCTAGAGACATCAATATTCCTAAGGGTTTAACTGGAAGGGGTCTTAACAACTAATCTATTTATTTCATCTAAATATAAATCTTTATGAGCGATAGTTAGGATGCGGCGGCATCCACTTAGCATTCATCATCCATGTTTCTTGGCAATTTCAGTATAAATCTGAGTCTTGCAGCTCTAAGATGAATCTGTTCTAGGTCTTTCAATAAATGGTCCGAGCAAGAGCCCAACACAGCTAGATCATATAGCACGCTTGGGATAACTGTTTTATAATAAATTGTTTCCAGAGACGCTCTAGATAAAAAACTTATACGTCGTAACATTTTAACTTTAGAGCTAAAGGATGTGGAAACAGACTGTATATGCTTGGCCAAGGACAGCTGATTATCGATGGTGACCCCAAGGCATATAGAAGAAGAACTAAATTGAATAATTTTATCTCCCCATAATAGGGGCTTCAGAGGGCCAATAAAAGGATTTGTATCTAAAATTAAAACATCAGTTTTCCCCTCATGCAAAATTAGCCTATTCTTTAGACACCAAGATTGTAGCTGATCCAAACTGATCTCCTGAAGGGATATTACAACCTCATAGGTTTAGCTACCAGTGGTATAGATGGTGGTGTCATCTGCGAACATGAACGCTTCACCACTCCTAATACTACCTGGGAGATCATTTACATAAGTGGTGAAAAGTCTAGGGCCCAACAAGGAGCCCTGAGGGACCCCAATTTTCACTAATTTAGATTCCGAAAACTCACCAAGGATTTGTGTTGTTTGTCTTCTACTTGGTAAATAATCATCACCCATACCCACAGATCTCCAGTGACTCCAAGACCCTTTAATTTTTCTCCCAAAATAATGTGGTTCACACAATCGAAGGCTTTCCTAAAATCTATAAACAAAATACCCACTTTAAAACCTCTATCAAAAGCTAATTTCCAGGTTTCCGTGAGGTGTAAAAGGAGTCTTTCTAAAGCCTCAAGTGATTGTCAAGTGAGCTGCAAACCAGCCTTTCTAAAATTTTACTAGGAATGCTTAAGAGGGAAATGGGTCTATAGTTGTTAACATCTAACCTACTTTTCTTCTTAAAAACAGCGGTCACTAGGGATCTCTTCCAGCTGGAAGGGAAGTGGGAATCTACCATGCTCTTCATACAGATCTCAAACAGCCCTTGCACAGCGGAGGTACAGGCCAGTTTTTGGTCTCTTGAACAGATACGATCTAACCCACCCGCTTTATTAGGGTCGATTGATTTCAGCAGAGATTGGCTTCAGCATGAGTCAACTAGGGGGTTCCGGGGGTATGCTCCCCTGAAAGATTTTTAAATTAAAGTCCTCTGAAATGGCTGGATATAAATTTAAAACTAGCACTGGTGTGGTGAAACTTATATACTTTTAGAACCAAAAAAGGGGTGTTTTAAAACAAGAATAATCAGTTTTCGGTAAAACGTTACATAGAAAACTAACTTCGATTTATTTTAGTATTACTTACTTTTTACAGGAGCGCTATTTACGGTTGAAAAGTGGACCCCCCCCCCAGCCCCTCCCCCTGCACGGTCCCTGAGTCAGTTGTTATCTTGTCAGGAACAGCCCTTGGAACGAGGTTGCTATCCGTTATAGTACCGGTATTAGCAAAGCGATTTTATAGGGTGAAGAGGGTGTCATTTTTCGGGTTTGAGCCTTAAATAGGGTTAAGACACGTATCCGAAATTTACGGGAGTACCCCTTCCCCCCTCCCCTCCGGTTCGACTGTACTGGGACTTGGGTTAGGTTGCCTGTGGAATATAAAACGAAGATCTGGAAGATACCAAGACTGTACGAAAGTCTATGAAACAATAGCAAAAAAGGACTCTAACTGTGCTTTTAATACTCGCGCGTGGAGGCTGAAACGTACGTATACGATTACAAAAGCAATGAAAACTAAGATAAACAATGTAGCTAAGACTGGGCTGGGGTCTACAATCTAAGCTAAGACAGAATAAAATGAGAAATAACCCCCCCCCTTCCCCCAAATCAATGATGAATTCGCGTTCATTGAAATGGGGGGGGGGGGGAGGGGTGGTGTGAATTTCTCATTTGAATTGTCCAAGATTGTATTGTAGAACACACAATCAAAACTTATCAAAATACACGTAAAAGCATTGATCAATCTCCGTGACGGAAATGAAGCACTTCGCCGAACGATTGTTATTCAACCGTGACCGTCCTCGATCGTACAGCACGAAAACACAAACAACCGTAGCTTCTGCGGAATACATAAGTCTCAAATCATTTCTTTTCCCAGTGGCTGAACACTGTGCAGGTGGGTGTATGATCGAAATGACTCACTGAGTGCTTTACATCGGTAGCCATCGCATCTGCTGAGGAGCATCATATCAGTGTCATATGTATGTTACTTTCGTTCAATATCACCAAGAAAAAAATGCGGTTTTACTCCGTAATATTTGAGCCCAAAACTACATCCTCACGACTGAATTGAACCGCATAAAGATCAATTAGTCTGAGATATATACTCGCTGAAATTTGGCGTACTACTTATGGGTCACTTCGAATTTTGATATCATAGTATTAACCACGAAATCTTGTTAATTGTATTACTGTGGCCGTTACAAAGCATACAGCTTCAGCAGCTTGAACATCAGCTCGAGTGATTTGCTTCGCCGATACAGCAGAATCGAAACAGTGTTCTCGAGGGGATTTGTAACATATTTTCTTCAGTTACCATGAAAAAGTAACACACCCTTGTAATATATTTCCCAGCCGGTTATTCAGGAAGGTCGATCTTCAACACTGAACTATAAAAGAAGATTGTATTTTTGTCCGCCTTGTCAAATGTTACGGGAGACACCGTCGCTTGGAAATATATCACCTTGTAGTCTTCTCCACTGACCCCTTTGACGACGCAGCAATTTTTTAAAGGGTCTTCAGCTATCCATTTTGTGCATTCTCTGTACGCTTCCCTGGCGGTTCCTTCGGACCGTGCGTGATGAGGTTCACCGCAGTTATTTGGCTGGAAACCAGGTCGCTTATAATGTTCAATACTATCAAAATTACTAGTGCTCGCCATAATCATGGACCATCAGATCTGCTCCAAAACGCTAAAGACGAGTTCTGTTGCTGACTGACCAGAAGTCTGGCAATATTTACAGTCTTCGCAACTAAACCTGTACAGCATATAGAATTTCACAGACTCGTGAGTCAGTAACTTTCAAATGCTATATAATGCTAGTATTGATTGACAGGCTTTCAAATATCACTTGGCGCGCACGCATGGTTGGTTACCACTTCTATCCACCTTCGCTAATCAATGCTTAATTTTGATCCTTGTGCCTGTGAATTAAAACAAAGATAAACTAGATCCATATATATGCAAAATGGCTGCCTTTTTAATTATTTTTTTGTTCGCATTCAAAATAGCCTGACTAAACTCGTTTTGAGGCTCAAAATTCTACAGAAGTTGTTATTCCGAAGCGAGGGTATTTTGAATACGAACAAATGAATAATTTAAAGTAGCCATTTTTGTATGGGCTCATGGGGTCTATGACATAAAATGATTTGAATGACTGAGGTAGGAAATAAAAAACAAAACAAGAAATTAGGGAAGAAAGAAGGAAAAATTGAAAAAGAAAGAAAGCAAGGAAGAAGGAAGCAAGAAAGAAGGAAGCAAGCAAGGAACTGAAGGAAGGAAAGAAAAAAATAACGCAGTAGATTATCTGGCACTAGGTTCTTTTCTACCCTGTTATGATGATGATGATGATGATGATGAACGTTTTCAGTGCTATATATTGGTTCCTGCAATAATAATAATAATAATAATAATAATAATAATATAATCATCATCGTCGTCGTCGTCGTCGTCATCATCATCATTCAAAATACGACAACTGGGTATCTATAATTTTATACTAAGCCACGGGATTACCGTACGCCAATTCTTAAAAATTTGTTTACAATGATTCAGCTGACTCCCTTGTTCGATAATGTCTGTGGCGACATTATTAGCCAGCCTGGACCTACTATCACAAAGAGAACGCAGTTTGGAGCTCCTAGTGTCCCGTTAAAGGGCCTTGTGATCAACGCTAGAAGCATGAAATCGCAACATAAAGTTGGGACTTCAAGAGTGAGCAATTTAGATCGGGTTCAAGATCTAGTCTGTTCCGAACACGCCGACATCGTATTAATTAATGAAACCTGGTTGAATGCTAACATCCTCGACCAAGAACTTTTCCCGCTTTCTGACTTTATTGTCTACAGGAAAGACCGTAAGGATCGTAATGGTGGCGGCGTTCTTATTACCGCCAAAGCCAACTCCTTCAAATCAATGCGGGAATATGTGCCGGACTCAGAAAACTTGGAGGACTTAGAGCTTGTGTGCGCTGAGATGACTACTTTTTGTAATAAGAAAGTTTTGTTTTGTTCGATTTATTGGCCAGATCCCGACGATGATACAGGCTGCTGGTTGGAAAAATATAATATTTTTCTTGACCATGCTTCTGAAACCTATGAGAATATGGTAATAGGTGGTGACCTGAACCTGTCCAAGATCTCTTGGGACTCGCTAGAAAACACCAGAGGCACAAAAGAGGTGGCGTTCGTAGAAATTCTTAATGACCATTTTTTAACACAATTAAACTTTATTCCCACCCGCCGTGATAGAGCGTTAGATCTCGTAATTACGAATGTGCCGGACCGTGTTCGCATATGCGAGGTGCTCAGTCCAAAAGAATCGGACGTGTTCACGGACCATGGCACGGTGTCCTTTGAATTTCACGTCTCTACTTAAGCTACCCATAGAGTAAAAAGAACAGTGTACGACTATCGTCATGGAGACTTTGACGGTCTCAGAGGAGCTCTTGATGCCCTGAACTTATGCAATCTTATTCAAGACAGTGACGACATTAACTCTGACTGGACTTTTTGGAAGGACGCATTTATGAGCGCAGTCTCGGATTTTATCCCAACCAAAAAGATTAAAGGAAAAAACACCCCGCCTTGGATCACGAGTGAAATCATCCACGCTCTGCGGAAAAAGGAGGCTGCTCGCTCAAAGCTAAAGAAATCTCCTACTGACCATCAACAACAGAAGTATCGCCAATTACGTGCAAAGGCCAGGACTCTTATCCGTGAGAGCCGTGAGACTTACCTCAGCTCGCTCGACTCAGATCTCGCGCGGCAGCCTAAACGCTTTTGGTCCTTTTTTAAGCTCAAGAATAGAATGCGGACCTTCCCTGAAACGATGAGCTCTGGCGATGAGACTCTGCAGAGTTCTCAAGCATCAACGCCTCAACAGATCGCCGAGTTGTTTAACTCTTACTTTGTGTCGGTCTTCACTGCCCCTCAGAGGCCCACTCTCTATTAGTACCTTCCACACCCTCACACCCCACACTAAATGAGCTAGCGATCCCGGTGGAAATGGTTTTGACAGCTCTCAAACAGCTTGATATAAACAAAGCAACTGGATCCGATGGAATCCCAGTGCGCCTGCTGAAGGAAACCGCTGACCAGATCGCGCCGTCTCTGACCATGTTATTCAACAAATCTTTGCGCCTCGGCATTTTTCCAGAAGACTGGAAACTCGCGAATATAGTACCGATTTTCAAGAAAGGAAAAAGAGACCTTGTGGAGAATTATCGCCCTATCTCTCTTCTCCCTGTCATCTCCAAAGTTCTCGAACGCTGTGTTCTGGCGGGTTTACGGAATTATACATGCCACTTCATTAGCCGCGAACAACATGGCTTTTTAACTGGTAGATCTTGTGTGACTCAGCTCACCAGTGTCTTGCATTACATTGGCGGTCGACTCGACGCTGGTAAACAAATAGACATTATATATCTTGACATGAGTAAAGCGTTCGACAAAGTAGATCACATCAAGCTACTTGGGCGGTTGCACCAATACGGCATTACTGGCAAACTTCACGACTGGTTTCGTTCATATTTACAGGGACGTAAGCAACAGCTTACAGTCCTTGGAGCTACTTCCCGAGAATTGCCGGTTACATCCGGGGTACCGCAAGGGTCCCTATTAGGACCGATGTTGTTTCTGCTGTTTGTGGATGATCTTCCAAACGCTGTTAAAACATCGAGAGTTGCCTGTTACGCCGATGATACCAAGATTTTCAAGAGCATCGATTCCATCACAGACTGTAATGCCTTGCAATCTGACCTTAACGATCTTGTCAGTTGGTCTGAATCATCCGGGCTCATATTTAATCAGTCCAAGTGTAAATACCAGTGCATCACCCGCAAAAAATCACCTGTACAGCCTACCTATACTATCAAAGAAACGCCTTTGGAATCTTGCGATACAGAGAAAGACCTCGTTGTGTGGGTGTCAAGCAATCTCACCTCGGACAAACAAGTAACTGAACAGTGTGCGAAAGCCAACAAACTCCTCGGCTTTGTGCGCCGAGCTTCTAGGTACATTCAAAGCACCCAAACGTGTCGTACACTCTATCTTTCTATCGTCCGGTGTCATCTCGGCTACGCAACACAAGTATGGTCTCCACAGTCTATTGGCCTCCTTAAACGAGTTGAATACGTGCAGCGCCGTGCTACAAAACTAATTTTGAAGCTCCCCTTCCGTTGTGACGTAACCTATAAGACCCGCCTTCAATTAACAAATTTGTTACCTATTTCATACTGGCATGAATATTTGGACATGGTTTTTTTCTACCAAGCTGTTAATAACTTAGTTTTCATAGACAGTGAAGCTCTACCTGTAACTAGACAATTTACGAGATCTACTAGGACATCGAGCAGCAGTGCTATTTCTTATATTCCTAACCGAAGTAGAACTGTTACTTATCAACGTTCATTTTTCATACGCGCGTGCCGCACATGGAATGTTCTTCCCGCTGAGCTACGCACAAGTCACATCTCTTTAGCTTTATTCAAACGTTTATTACTTCAATATTATAAAAAGGCTTTGAACTTGTACGACTTTGACGACATTAGAACTTGGAGAACAATCTGTCCTAGGTTTAACACAGCGAGGTCTCTCCTATGCCCGCCAACGTGCTGCTTCTAGCAATTTGGTCTCCCACCTTGTCTCCTCTCAAGTTTTATGCTTACATATTAGTAGTTTTAGTTATTAAGTATTTTTTTATATAAATAATTAACGAGGGATCCGCTGTAATTGGCTCAGATGCTGTAGTGGTCTCCCTGCCTAATTATTATATCTTTGGTATTTTGCTTTTTTTTCTGTTTGTATTGTAGTTAGGCGAAGCTAAATAAATAAATAAGCATTGTTGACCCGCCAAACAGTCTTTGTATGTGACTTCTCAAATCCACTTGTTCGGTCACTTTTCGCTTCGGACGTTCACTGGCGAGTTCTCGTAAAATGCGCGGACTGTCTTGCAGTCTATTTTAAGAAAAGTTAAGGCCGTAATTTAACATAAACTTTTGCTTTTGCAGCATAGTTAAAATCATGAACTGTTGCAGCAAGCGTAAAGGTGGAAAGTCGATGGGTGCAGGTTTGGAGGAAGGTAAGTTACAATAGAATTTCGTAAGCCTGCTTTTCTTAATGACGCAAGTACACTGGTACAAACATATTAAGCGCAAGGATGCGAGAAGACGGGCTCCATGAAAACAAAGCATTAGCACTGATCTATAAAACAAGTTCCTTTTCCCCGAAGCTTATTTTCATCAGTTATACATGTTGATGAAAGCACAGTCAAAATGCGATTTTCAAAGCGATTTTGAGACAAATTTTATTGTTACGTTTCGCCAATAGTCCATTTTACAGTTACATGCTCAGTGACCTGGCCTATGAATGGAAATGAGGCTGGCGGTGAACTTGTTTTAATACAAACCTCACTGCTTTTCTCATGTAAATCATGTTATTCTCAAGCTAATTAGTCTACATTTGCATGAGAAAGAAAGAGAGGTTTGTATCAAAACAAGGTCACCTCCAACCTCGCTTCCACTCAGAGGCCAGGTCACTGAACACACAACTGTAAAATGGGCTATTGCAAGGTTTATATATTTTGTCACCGTGGCAGTGTCACTTACTTTAGTTCTTGTATTGGATACTCACAACTGGTTCCCTTCAACTCGACTATTATTTGCACGATGTTGGTTATTCAGTGGTATCTTCAACACAAGTTTGTTTTCATTTCCTTGTTAATTTCCTCGTTTATTTCTTTGTTCGTGGTAATGAAGGCGAATGTGAGGGACAAGAAAGTAGAACTACTTTTTTGGAGTCAGCTAACCCTAACGCAGGTCAGTGTTGCTTTCGTTAGAATCAGTAATTATGTACTCGATCCTGTGCCAGAACTCTCTCTTACCCCGCAATGCACAGGGCCTGAATGCTGGCAGGAACAGAAAGAGTCCTGTGCAACTTGCAGGCGCATGCTCGGAACGAGCAAATCAAATTAAACCAGACATCAGGCTTCTGTTTGAACTGTGGAATGCAAAAATCGAGGTAAGAGGGCGGGGTAAGAGAGAGTTCTGGAATAGGAATAACAGCTATGTTAATGTTGAACACTGATTATACTGAACCCTATTTTCCTACCCAAGTGTAATTAACAATTAGATTATGAGCTCTAGATCTCTATTGCGTGATAACCGATGAGGGTGCAGCCCGAATCAACTATCACGCATAGGAATCGAGATCGAATAATCTAATTGTTTAAGTTTAAATCTACTAGCCGTTCAAAACTAAATAAGTAGATTTATCTACATTCTCCCTGCAGACACTTTGAAAACGCGAAGAAGCGAACGACATTTTGTTGACAACTGCTACTCACTATCTACTTAACAATTAGATTATGAGCTCGAGAGCGAATAATCTAATTGTTTAAGTATAAATCTACTAGTCCTTCAGAACTAACCAAGTAAATTATCTAAATCCTCCTCGCAGACACTTCGAAAACGCGAAGAAGTGGCCGCCATTTTGTTGACAACTGCTACTCACTATCTATCACAGAATAGATAGCGAGTAGCGTAGCCAATCAGAGAACGGCATTCTTGATAGAACGCTAGTAGATTTATACTGATTTCAATAGGTCACTCCAAGCTGCCTTGAGCCTCGAGTTTCATTTGTTCGTAATTAGAAATTTAAATAAAGTGCAAATCGCCAGACTTGAAAAAGAAGCTTCTCCGGGGGCTTCTGAGAAGTGGAAATAGCTTTCATTTTGTCTTGTACCTAGGCAACGACGATCCACGAAGCAAGGAAAGGATATTGATGCAGGCGATAAAGGATGGTTATTATGACGATATTGAGAGCAGAATCACACCAAGAGCATTCAAGTACTTCGAATCTAATGCCTTACTGATGGGTATGAAGGTGGGTGCTGTGTAACCGAGCCACTTTTACTGTTTGTTTTTTATATAGTACGCTTGATTAAAGAACCTCTCCTAATTAATCTAAATTTTGTTTCAAAGTTTGTCCTTAGCATGAAGAGAGGCAAAAGAAGTTAATATTTCACTTAGTCAGCACTTAGTCACTCACTAGTACCAAATGTAAGAGATTTTTCAGTAAAAACGCATTATATCGTTCAATGTAGTTTTTCGAAGAACAGTTTTTAGTAGTTAATGTTTTAAATTCTATCTCACTTCTTGATTCTTATTTTATTTTGGCTACCTTAAACAGGACTCGCCTGAAAACCACCTTTGGGTGATGGTGACATACGGTATAAAGATATTATTATTATCATTATTATTAGTATTATTATTATTTTTATTAGAGACATAATTTACTGGGCGTAGAAAGCTGGAAGTCCCATAAA
Organism: Pachyseris speciosa; assembly: GCA_016490735.1. Taxonomy (NCBI): domain Eukaryota; kingdom Metazoa; phylum Cnidaria; class Anthozoa; order Scleractinia; family Pachyseridae; genus Pachyseris; species Pachyseris speciosa. The sequence continues at coordinate 173,943 of JAEMWC010001019.1, read as the reverse complement.
TAAAGTATCGCCTAGGTTACTGGAGACATAACATAATAGTCAACTTCTAATGTTAGAGAGTTGACAACAGCTCCCAGTTGGCTTGTTAGCTCAGTCGGTAGAGACTGCACCGGTATCGCAAAGGTCGTGAGTTAGAATCCTGTACAAGTCTGAATTTTTTTTTGTCAGACTTTATTTTCACTACTACTTAATTAATGTTCGTAACTGCGATGATCACTCACATATTCATTCTTTAATCCGCAGTTCAAATATATATGACTTTCATATATTCATTCTCGCAAAATGGAAGCGTTATCGAAAAAAAAAATACACTGTGAAGTTATTAGAAATTTTGATCACGGTTAATTGATTGCAAACATTGTTGTGCATTGGATAATCAGGTAAGTTTCGGGATGCGCAAATTGGCAGACAACAAAGGACCAGACGAGGAGAGATTTAATGAGTTGGCGAACGCTGTGGAGGAGTTTACTTCATGTTTACTTGATCCACTGAGAGCTAATCAACGAAGACGAGAAGAATTTGGAGACGCGTTAGATGATATTTTAGATGATGCCATTCGCTTAAAACAGAAAAAGGTACCATTGAAGCTGAATCTTGAGATCTTTGTAAAGGACAATCAGACAGTACGACTTTGTGAATGAAGCCGAAATTAAACCGCCTTCTAAATTAAACCGAAATTTTCTCGTGCAAGAAAAACGTAAAATGTTGTAGGATTTTAAAACATGCTGAATTTATGACTTGACTGAAAGCATTGATCAGTTTCTTTTTACCGGTTGTGTTTGCTTTTTTGGTTGGGGTGGCTAAACAATCTGTTGTTGTTCGTAATGCGAGATGTTGGATGAAAATGTTTGATCTAGATCAAATATGGAAAACCGTTTCAATGCAAAGTTGAAAGAGGCGGCTACGGTCAAACATGTTCTTCCAAAACGATGTTGGACGAAAAATATAGTTGGGGCTTAAGTGAGGCCTTTCAAGAGGTAGAAGCGACAAGCGACATGGCTCCGTAAACAGGCGACAATCTTCTCCCAAAGCACCGACAATCGACAGAAATTGGCAGAAAACGCGCGACAGTTTGCGACAGCGACAATTCACTTTCCATTCCCCTTTCCTTTCTTTGCGACAGCTATTGTAATATTTCTTGTGGGTGCAATAAACTCTTGTTGTTGTTGCGACATTTGTCCCTAACGAAACAAGCGAGAGACAGAGTCGTAAACGAGCGACAAAGCGACACCAGACCACCCCTTGGAAGGCCTCTCAAGTAGCGCACGCTACAAATATTGCAGTCGGCAGTTGTAGCAAAACTCGCAGCGTCTGAACCGGCGTTAAGATTTTTCATTGCTTTTGATATCGAGCAAGGTCATGCCCAATAACCATTCTTTTTTGTCCTTTTTGTCTGACTGCAGTTTTTTTACACATCCGGTAGTGGATATTGAAATGAGACGCAAATGGTATGGTCGTGACTTCATGAAGAGTGGATGGAAAAGGTGGAGGCCTGTCTTCAGTGTTTGGTGTCTTGTAGACTTTGTTCTTTCTCCAGTCCTTTTTGTTTTGTGCTGGTTGATTTGCAATCATCGTGAAAGAAAAAGAAACGAAGAAAAAAGGATAGGAAAGATAAACAAAGGTATTTGCGAACATATTCAGGAAAAGGGTGTTGATGACAACGTGAATTCGAAAGATATTTTAACCATGGAAGAGAGCGTTTTGTGTTACATTCTGCAATATCTCACAATGGAGGCGACAGTGAATTGTTTTTGGAAACAATTTTAAAATATGAAAAAGGAGTAGAAAACTAATTAAATTTTTCATGGAGTTTGCTTTGCATGTTGGATTATAAGATTTTAACTTATACAAGACAGGCCTGGAAACTATGTAAAAAAGCTATTTCCATTCCAACAGATATAGCACTTGAAGAAGTGAATACTGGGGAGGAAGAAACGCTAAGGCCCCAGGTAAGAGCACAAGTATGGCAAGCCAATTGTAGCAATATTCAATAAATGGATATTTCAATTCAAAGAGTCTATTTTAGTTCCAATTTAACACATACATTTATGTTCAATATACTTTTGTTTGGTTCAACCTCCGATTTTACATTCAACACTTTTTTTTGGTTCAACTCCCGATTTTACATTCAACACTTTTTTTTTGGTTCAACTCCCGATTTTACATTCAACACTTTTTTTTTGGTTCAACTCCCGATTTTACATTCAACACTTTTTGCATTCAATACACTTTGGTATCCTTCAATGCGATTGCTTCGGTTCAACCTTTCTTTTTTTATTTCAAAGGCACATTTTGCGTTCAACACTTGTCATTTCGTTCAACGCGATTTTTTTTCGTTCAACGATTTATTGCACAGCGGTTGACCTAAAGAAACTCTTCCCCAGTCTTCATAGAGTTCTCGTTGGCCTTCATAGCCCGCCATTTTGAAAAACAACGAGCAGTTCTCTGCGCAAATGGATCGCTCATCTCTTTCGAAGTTGTCGCCTTGCCTGGAGAAGCTTCAGAGCTTGTGAAAAAGATTTTAGACGCAGAGACTGCTAGCTCTGAGACATCCCGGCCTGAAACTTCAAGTTCCAGTGGAAACCGAGTGTTTTCAGCATCGCAAAGAGCGAGGTCAATGCTAAACTCAGCAAGAATCTTCGCTTCCCTGACTTATCATGATCCGAGAGATCTTGGATTAATCTGTTGAGCAAAGAAACGCAAAATCCGTTTTCGGATTCTTGATCAACAGATTAATCCAATCTTGGATCATCCCAAAGGAACGCACCCTTTATCCTCTGTCCTTGGTCATTTGCTGTACTGGTAGCTCGTAAGCGCTCACGCTTATTCAACCGCTTGCCAAGACCAGATGCACTTGATTGTGATGAGTTTAGCATTGACCTCGCTCTTTGCAATGCTGAAAACACTCGGTTTCCACTAGAACTTGAAGTTTCAGGCCGGGATGTCTCAGAGCTAGCAGTCTCTGCGTCTAAAATCTTTTTCACAAGCTCTGAAGCTTCTCCAAGGCAAGGCGCCAACTTCGAAAGAGATGAGCGATCCATTTGCGCAGAGAACTGCTCGTTGTTTTTCAAAATGGCGGGCTATGAAGGCCAACGAGAACTCTATGAAGACTGGGGAAGAGTTTCTTTAGGTCAACCGCTGTGCAATAAATCGTTGAACGAAATAAATCGCGTTGAACGAAATAACAAGTGTTGACGCAAAATGTGCTCTTGAAATAAAAAAAGAAAGGTTGAACCGAAGCAATCGCATTGAAGGATACCAAAGTGTATTGAATGCAAAAAGTGTTGAATGTAAAATCGGGAGTTGAGCCCAAAAAGCTGTTGAATGTAAAATCGGGAGTTGAACCTAAAAAAGTGTTGAATGTAAATTCGGGAGTTGAACCAAAAAAAAGTATATTGAACATATATTTATGTGTTGAATTGGAACTAAAATAGACTCTTTGAATTGAAATATCCATTTATTGAATGTTGCTACAATTGGCTTGCCATACACAAGCAGTTTCCTGACTAAAACCGTTGAAATAAAGTGACTGTAACGTTCCTATGCAATTTCGGGTAAACCTTGTGCTCACGAAGTTGTTGAAGACGAGGGAATGCAGGTGAAAACCATGAAATGTTCATATGCACCTAAGAAACACAATAGAGAACGAATTGTAACCAAGTTTGGTCAGTGACATAAATCTATTGCGTCATTACTGTTGCTGCCCGCAAACTGCGCTCAGCTTGAATTCTCCAGCCACAGCATCCCAAAAACATTCGTTTTGGCCTGGTTTGAGGATTCAAACTACAACACATTTGATTTCACAACTCCCTAAGGAGTCACCTGTCAATCAACCAACAAGTATTGATGGCAAGTGCTCTCTATGTTCTTAATCAGTTTACTTACCAAATGGTTCCATAACAAGGACTTTCAGAATCATCGAAAAAAAAGAAAAGAAAAGAAAAGAAATGTTAAGACTGAAAGGCCGCAGAGGCGTCTTTGAGGACAATGTAACGGAGTTTGAATACCGACTATATGCGTTACCTCTTTATTTATTGTTAAATCCACTCAAGATGCTCTCTTGTTAACAGAGGAACTGGTCGCTAAACGTGCCAGGCAGTTGAGGATGAATTGTATCGGCTTAGTAACTGATACAGTTAAAAATAAGAAATCGTGTCATTCAAATCTTTTTTTTTCTTCTGAATTTTTTCTTTTTTTACAGAAAAAGAAGGCCACTAATAGATTGCCAGGTAACCTGAAAACTTCATTAATTAGTTGTACAGTTATCTGTATCAAATAGTTAATTTCCTGTCGCAATAGTTGGCCGCGTGAGCGATTTGGTGGGGGGGGGGGGGGGGGGGGGAAGGGAGAAGGGGCGGGAGGGGGGCCGCTAAGATAAAAAACACGGCGGAAGACTGGTATTCTTAAAATGTTAGATGTGAGAATTTTCTTAAATTAGTCGTGTACAAAGGTACACGGCATCTTACTTGCATCTTACATGTTTCGGCATTTCTTTCGTAGTTCCCTTCCCCCCAAAAATTACGGAATCACCTGCGCGGCCACTCGATCCCAGGCTCTCACTCCTTTCCAATGTGAGCTAATATTGGGTAACCTCGTTCCCAGGGTCTCTCCTTCGTTGGCTATTGGATTGGTCCATAGGTTGGTCCAGCGGCTAATTTGACTTAATTCCCATTCATTTGGAAAGAAGTAGCTATTCAATGTTTCTAGAGCTCAGTTGCTTCTAAAACAGCCAGAGATTGCCCACAATATCATTATACAAGTCATTTCGTGTGGCCAACGGTTTCGAAGTTTCGTCGCCGACTACCTCCCTCCACTGGATCGAACGCATATTGTGACGCCACAGAGTCAATGATACCACGTGTTGATGCCACATGACTAATATAGTCAGATGTAAGGGCACTAATCTAAAAAAAATTCTATAAATGTGTGAAGTGAATTTTGAATTTACTGTGGTATTTTATTTCAATGTTTCTCACCTGGAGTTTTGAATTTTTATATATTTAGTGACACAGATTTATCCAATATCCTTGGACACCCCTTACTTCAAATTTTTGCGTGATAGTCTAAGCTTCGTAGTCCTGCTTGGCTCCATTTTGCCCTGTGCTTAGCGCCATCAAGTATACCGTTCAGTGGATTGGAGTGGGCCATACTCGTTTTCTTTATTGGCCGCTATCTGGTAGAACGCGAACAGATATCTGAAGTAATTCACCGTATGAAGAGGCAGAGAAACAGTGGAGATGATGGAAATCAATCGAACATTGCACTGAAAGCGTTTTCAATGTATCAAAGGTAGATACTTGATGTGATTTATTGTTGTATGGTCGTGGCTTTTCCAAATACACCCACGAGTTCATTGTTGCTTTGATTCTGCTCACGTCATTACCAACGAAGTTCCAAAGGCCATTCATCACGTGACTGTTAGAAAGAAATGGAAATTTTATTTCGCAACTAATTTACAGTTCTTTTGGTGCGTGTTGATATAATGAGACAAAGTTGTGCTCGCCATTTAACTGCTTCAGCAATTGGCTGTCCCAATGATTGATAAATTGATTGATTGATTGATTGATTGATTGATTGACCTTGGCCCATCAACTTGTCGAGAATGAAATAACCAAATCGATAACTCGAACAATGTATTGTCTAGTTACTTGATAGATTGATAGAGTTATTGATTGATTGACTGCTCTCTAGATTGATCGATCGATCGATCGATCGATCGGCAGATAGATAGATAGATAGATAGATTGATTGATTGATTTGCTGACTCACGAACTGACTGACTGCATGTCTCTTTGATTGGCCATTCATTTTGATTGATTGATTGATTGATTGAATGATTGATTGACTGACTGACTGACTGACTGACTGACTGACGGATGGATGGATGGATGGATGGATGGATTGACCGACCGACCGACCGACCGACCAAATCGATCGATCGATTGACTTATATACTAATTGATTCCTCGGTAACCTTTCAGGGACTTGTGGAACAGACTGGACTTCGTCACTCTGCTAGTTTACTTGGTGATATTTTCATTAAGAATAGCTACTTTTATCATGTCTGGTTCAGTGGCAAATAACCGAGTTTTGGTGATCGCTGGCTACCTCTACAGCTTCAACACTTTGTGCCTCACCTTCAGAGTCTTTGGTCATGTGATGGAGCAGTCGAAAGATGTTGGTACCATTCAGATTGCCTTGTTCAGTATTCTCAAGGACATTCGCACAATAATTTGGCAGTTCACGGCAGCTCTCTTTGCTTTCTCTATCGCTATAACAAAAGTCTACATGGCAGAGAACTCTTATGTTGCAAATGCAAGTGATAGAAATGACCTGTAAGTGTCCGTTTAGGACTTTTTCTTTTTTATACAGCTAATGTATACTGCCAACAACTAAACGGAAAAATCTATGGAGATTTATCTCCACCGTTCTCATATTTCATTCCTTTTATGAAAAATGGGTATTTTAATACTTCTGGTCACGGTCTGGACCACTGAAATTACATGTACCAGTACGAGTAGCTAGTCTTTCACGCCTCAAAAGGAAGTATTCTCCCAGTATTGTGTAGTGAGGCATTTTTGCTGATGTGACTGAATGACATGGTCTCGCGTTTTGTAAGACGGTCAGTAAGTTCAGCTAAATATCGTAATGAAAATCCCTGGTAATTCAGTATTGATAACACTTCTGCTTTTCGATGATTTGTTTGCGTTACAGTGTTTGCAAAGATTCCGGAATTGTGTGGTAAGTTGGTATGTCAAATTCTACGTAAACTGCTCATGCTGACCAGAGGCGAAGGCTTAATTAACTTAACTGCATGCATGCAAAAACGGTCATATCACGCTTCAAGCATTCAATAATATCGAACTCGTGAACTAGTTCGAATGGGCTCAGCCTCAACCACTGGGCTACGGGAAACTGATCGGAGCTAAAGCCATTCAGGATCTAGGTCCACGTGATACATTACACGTCCTGTTGGGAAAACTCGGAATTCTTTATTTCCGATTTTGTCAGTGTGACAGTGATCAATGAATCACATCTTTCATTTATTTACCATGCTAGATTGAGACTACTGAGAAACTCACCATCTCGCTCTCTTCCCAGTTATTCCACCTATCGATATTCTGGTCCCAGCAGTATGAAGGACGTTTGTCACATGGACCTACAATTGTAGTTTAATAGCCTATGCCTGTAGTGAGTTTGCGTGGACCAACACCCAGGGTCTTTAATATAATTGAGGAGAAAGTGCTACCTTTGTAATGACATCTACTAACGGTTAGACTTTCTAGTCTTCTCGGATAAGGACGATAAACCGTAGGCCCCATCTCACAGTACTTTCACTAAATGACTCTGTGGGACGTAAAAGAACCACTAGGGACGTAACCAAACTCTGGCTGTGACCACCCCTAGTGTCTGTCCTAATTCGATTTTCACATTACGGGGACACTCATTGTTTCTTCAGTAATGGTAAACTGCACAAGCAGTCTGGTAAAAGTCTCCCCCCTCCCCCGGCCAGTATCGTACATTATCCCTGAAAAGCCCTGACTGGGAGAAGATAAGTATGGGCGCTTTCCTTTTGCATGGAAAACCCGGTAGTTCCGGTGGTAAATCAAATGGAACAGACTTTCCCACTGGAAAGTTTTCGGAAAGAAAAGGAATACTTTCTGAGGTATTCCGCTTTTCTCGGTCTTACCGGAATGACCGAAAACTCCTGTACCATCTGCGGCGTCCCACTAGTTCCATGCTCCTTGACGAATTAGACGCGCGGTTTGGTGTATGGTGCTGTTTTTGTCCGGTCAAAAGGAACACGCTCTTCCCTTTCCATTTTGATTGTGGAAAATTGTCCTGTTCCTTTTAATAGAAAATTCTCCCTGGCTTTTCCATGCAAAAGGAAAGCGCCCCTATGTATCTGTATCTGTATCTGTATCTGTATCTGTATCTGTATCTGTATCTGTATCTGTACAGTGTTGAATAAATCACATATTTCATTCATTTACCACGCCAGAAACTTTCCTTTTCACTCTCTTCACCATAATATCTTGTTTTAACATATTTCGTCTTTTTGCAGTTGGTGGAAGATGCTTACCTACATGGGCTGGACTCTGTTAGGAGTCTCCGATGGTTTTGATCCAATGAAGTCCGTTGATCTCCCTTCGGTGATTCTCGCTCAAGTTCTTCTCGCTTTTTTTCTTATCATGGGAGTCATCCTTCTGATCAATATGCTGATAGCCTTGTTATCCAACACCTATCAGCGAATTGAGGTAAATGAGTGTTAAAATACAATGCAAAATAAACCAAAGTGTTACGGGTTCGATTCCCGGACTCATAAGTGAGCTGAGTTTGTCCCCTCTCCCCAAAAACCAACATTTGATTTTATTTCATTGTACTTTATTTAAAGTCGATTCGATTTAGTCTCCTCAATTAGTAGAGCATCTGTGCTCGGCTAGAAACATTTGAGACTTTGATAAAGTCGTCGTCGTCATCATCATCATCATCATCATCATCATCATCATCATTATCATTGTCATTATTATCTACTGTCTTACGCAGTCGATGACATAGAGGATACGGGCAATTATTGCCAGTAACATAACATAACATAACATAACATAACATAACATAACATAACATAACATAACATGAACTTTATTTAAATTCGAATTTCTTTGTAGCCTGAAAGGCTAATATCTTCGATAGCAAAAGAAGAGAAAATCTATTTACATACATAAAATTCTATATATACATAGTTACATAAAATAAATTTATAGTAAAGTTTCGATATAACGCGCGCTCCGATTGGTTAAAACAGCGTGCCTTATGAGAGTACAGATGCACGAGCAGCTACGTTGTCGCGCCATGGACCCAAATGAAAATCTGAATTTTTCCCTCGGCTTTTATTTTGATTCAGACGTCTTGTACGACCTAGAAAATGTGTATGAAAACGAGCGGTTAGCCTCAATGGATTTGGAAGATGTTCCTGCGAGTAACACCACAAATAACAGCATTAAAAGTTAAGGATTAATGTCAAGCGTGTTTTCAGAAGTTGCTGAAATTGTCCGAGTCATGCAGCGACGAGAGTAATTTCAGCAACTTCTGAAAACACAAGTGGTTGACGAGGACTCATTCCAATTACGTGTTAATAAAATAAGGGCAAAATTTTCTCAACATTGCTAAGGCACGTCGAAAAACAGTCAGCCAAGTGGAGTAAAATCACTCGTTCGCTCGCAAAGCAAACGAAAAAAACAGTTCAACTAAGCTTAAGCTAATTTCTTAATTTGCGTCCAAAACGAGTGTAGATGATTACTATTTACATCTAGTCGAGAGATAAATACGAGTTTCGGTCCTGAACAAAAGTAGCAACAATTAAACCAAATGTTCAAAGCTGAAATTTATTTAATTCACCTGTCGTTGTAGAGGTTTCCATCACTTGAAAAAACACATCCACTTAAAAACACGCATCGGTAAACATTGCAAACGGATTGTCCAAAGAAAGAACTTCGTCCTCCAAGTTTGAGCTACTCGTTCCTCCAGTTAATGGTAAACTGTTCTGTGACCCTTTTTAGTGAGCTGCATGATGCCGTGGAATCATCATTTTGTTTTTCAACCATACAATCCCGCTACGCCGGGCGCCATGCAAGCCGATGCATGTTTTAAGCTTTTCACGAGTAAAATCTTTTACACTTTCATTTCAAACTCGAAAATTCACCTTCCTGAGTACCTTTTAAAACTAGCTCTTGATCATTACGCCTTTTTTTAGCGAATGCATGAGCCAAAATTCCGCCGAATTTCACTGAACAATTTGCTTTTTGATCGCGATTTAGACTAAAAAACAACTTCCACTTTGATGGTTTCTGAACTTTGATGGTTTGACATTTTGACAGCTTTGGTCGAGTTTAACCAATGAAATGTATCGAGCCATTCTAACAAGGATTGTGATTGGTCTGTTCTAGCGTGCCTTATGAGAGTACAAATGCACGGCTGACGCCACTCGTAGGATTTGAAAAATAAAGTTTTCCGAAAATTGTAGCCGAATGCGTGAGGAAATTAAGAAATTCTTTATTATAAAACAAATAAAAAAGCCTTAACCGTGCTTCGTTCTGTTATAAGGCACGCAAGGAAGTGACGAGAGCACGAAAGAAGTAGTTAAAAGCACTCGCCTGCGGCTCGTGCTTCTTCCTACTTCTTTCGTGCTCTCGTCACTTCCTTGCGTGCCTTATAACAGAACAAAGCACGGTTAAGGCTTTTTTATAATATTACATGCATGGAAATCTATTTATATGCATAAAAAATGTTAAATAACGAGAAAACGCCAAAAACAATTGTTTATAATTGATTTCATTATTTATTACACCTATTTTGAAATCACTAGTGATCCTCGCAATCTGATTGGCTCTCAACAGTGCAATTTATTCCCAAATTGCACCATTTTTTACTCTAAATCGCATCCTTTCTGTAACTCATCAAAATAAAAGTGAAATAATTCTAACCTATCAAATTTCATGGATAAACGAATATTAATAGTGACAAAAAACTGTGTGATTTCAAAATGGGTGTAATAAAGTGGTAATTGAACTTCGTGTCATGCAATTTTGGTCTGAAATCATACTTGTGATTTCAAATCAAACTCGCGCTGCGCGCTCGTTCGATTTTGAAATCACGCGTATGATTTCAGACCAAATTGCACTCCACTCAGTTCAATTACCATTATAAATTATTATTATTATTATTATTATTATTATTATTATTATGATAGTTTTCGAGTGTTGTCATTTATCCTGCGGCGTTTTCTTTTGGGACTATTTCGGATACTGATTGAGACTTTAGGATTATTATTATTATTCGGAATAGACAGATTTAATTGGGGTGGGCGGGGGCCTTCTGGAGCCTATTAAGTTTTTTCAATGAAAGGAATAGTATTCCGTTTATTCTGCCCCCAATAGTAGAATGAACAGAATGCGATTTACTTAGAACACGCTGAATATGCGGTCTTTTGGAACTTTTTGGCGGGAAAATAGTGCGTGCCCCTCCGTGCCAGGGACGTGGCACCGGAAGTCAGGTCCAGGCTATTTCGGCTCACCCCCGTCAAGAGTATTCTGGTTTTAGAATAACTTTTCTACTGGAAAACCATAATCCGGCTACAGTGTTCTCTTATTCCTAAAGCATACCTAAACTGCTAAACTGGTAGAGGAATAACTAGAATAGTCCCCTCCCCCTCCCAAGAAAAAAAAACACCTCAAGGACGCTTTATTCGGGAATACTTCTGGAAAATACTGCAGTCTGTTTCATTAATTCGGCGATTTTAGAGCACGGAAAATATTCACAAATGTATTAGGCATTGACTGACCAAGCTAAGGTCGCAGTGGATACCAATTTGACCGAAATATGGGTGATGTTTTCAAGGCTGTTCCCTTGTGCTGTTGTGCGTTGCATGAAATTGGTAATGACCTATCGTGACTCATTCTTTCTTAACATTCAGATTTCTCTTGATTTCATCTGCTTGTTTGATAGAGCGGTATTCAGTGAGTGTCGAAAGTGATTCTCGTTTGCTATCGTTTACTTTACTTTACTCTGCAATTGGTTAGGAAAAGTCGCGCCATTTTTAAACCAATGATAAGTAAAACCAAAAGCGACCGTTATTGGATCGTGCGAATAATTTCGCTCTTGGCGCCTGTTAAATGTAAATGCACTCAATGAAAATCGTACTATGCAAGTAATTTATGTGTATGAGCAAGATTACTATAGGAAATAAGCAAATCTTTTATCTCATAAACGGAAAAAATGTCCATGACAATTTCCCTCTCAGAACACAAGACTGACAAGAGGATTTCCTTGAGTACATGCCAATTTTCCCGAAAATACTCGCGTTATTTTTTAAGTGAGGTTTTGGTATCTTTTTGTTCCCCTGCTCTTTTAATGCCACGAAAACTCCAAAAATCTAAATAACGAGTCATCAATTTGAAACCGCATTCAGGACGCCACAGCCCAAAGTTCTAGATTCGCTCTCGATTCTCTTCACGGTGGCCAATTTACCTTGTGGAGTAATTGAAAATAACCATATTCACTTTACAGTTTTGATTTTTCCCAGGACAACTCGTTAAAGGAGTGGTCATTCAAGAGAGCGGCGACAATTCAGACGTACGATGAATATGATCCAATACCAGTGCCTCTTAATATCATTTACAACATCTTCAAGTTGTGCAAGCTGGTGGGCAAGAAGGACAGAGTAAAGGTATGGGGGAAACGTCTTTTGGGCGATACTAAACTTACGACCAGCCAATGTAATACACCAAATATTTCCCAATAAATCAAGCGGAAGGTCGTGAGCAAATATTTAATATAACGTTACGGTTTACACGTCAACAATCGGTAAATATGGTGCTGACATCTTTTATTCTTCCCTTGTGGTTCAAGGGGATCATGCTGGAATTTATTGCCATCGACCTCGACAGGGAATACTTTAAGAAGTATGGGAACTTTCTCCCTCCAACAGGTAAAATCTACCGTTTTACTATACAAACTCGAGTATTCCGGGCAAATGTTAAAGCTTCTATCATATAAAGAACCTACTGATTAACCGTATGAGAACGTTTAACTAAATACGCCTGGAAAAAGTGTTCAAATTAAAGATTATTTTGTTCGTGGCTTTATTTTTTGATACCTGGACAAGTACTTGCTTACGGCTAATGTATTTTAGCTATGTGTAATGAAAGCATCCCATAGAGGATAAATGCATGAAGCGAGGGATTGTTAGATCAGGTTAGTTCATTCGATTCAGGGGAATGAGTGACAAACCAGGGGAAAGCGAGTACTATAACGACTAAATTGCAACAATTAACATATTTATTCTTTATTTAGCTGAGGAAAGAAACAATATCGTGTTTGTGAAACAGTTGGAAACCGACAAATGGTCGGGCAAATCCTACGTTCAGCATACATGCCCCGAGGAGTTGATAAAGGGATTCTGTTGTCTGGTCCTGAGGTAATCACATAATGCTGTACCCTGTAGAAGGCTCCTCAACCGGAGGATTAATCCGCGCTGAGAATTAAAATACATAGTTATGTAGTGCGAGGTTTTGGATGAACATTTTTGATGTCAGTAGCAGGTTTGGAAGAAAAGAAAGCAAGGCAAAGCAAAGGAAACGAAGAAAAAAGAAGGAATTATAATATTCCTTGGCTCGTTTTTGTATATAAGTTAGATAGTAACAACCAAAATGTTCATTTCTTTCTCGTAACATATATACTGAAAGAGGAACGGATTGCCGTTTATATTTGATATATTTACTTGTTAATATTACTTTTGTAGGCTTGGGAAGCCCACTTCGGCATAAAAATAGAAGGCTCTCTCCTGACTTGTACTTCTACCGAGCAATGTTCCAAATGCAGTCGTCGACAACGCAGCCAGCGTTGGCCGGGCGCTAGATATTGTAAACCCTTTTCTTTCGAGTTTGCCCATTTTGAGGTGAGTAGCTTTAGCTTTGTATGAAAAATAATAAGAGCTAATGGTCTGTTCGTTGGGAAAACGATAACAACGACGATGAAAGGTAAAGGTAACGATGTTATTTTTGATGGTGACAACGATGTTGATGACGATGACGACGAAATGATGATAATCATGATGGTGATGGTGATGGTGATGGTGATGGTGATGGTGGTGGTGGGATACAAGTTAGAGCGGCGCTCACGAGAAGGTTCTCCTTTCCTCCTCGCGCGCGCCTTAGTTTTTGCTCCAGCACCTGTTACGTAGTCAGTTACTCAGGCTATATTGAAGACGAAGAACACGAAGATTTACCGACTTTTCGGCGAGAGGATGACAGGACTCATTTAACTCGTATTGTAAAATTCATTAATAATTCATAAGACTAACGACCAATTCACGGGTAGTATTTGAGTCACATGTATACCTCTCTAAACCCCAATAAAAATTATTAACGTTCATAAAGGTGTCCTGCTCCGCTAATTAGTATGCATTAACTTTGATACAGATCTCTACTGATTAACATTACAAACACGACAAACACAATCTATTGTTTCATTTCACAAGTAACATAAAATATTCGCGTCCGAGCTTTATGGGCTTTAAAACGGCTCGCTTGCGGCAGCCGTTTTAACTGCCCATAATGGTCTCCCGCTCATATTTTATGTATTACTTAACAAATGACTTAATATTTCTCGGACAGTTGCAGTGGCAACGGTTAAAAACAAACGATCTATTTGAGTTGCATGTTGTTTAGTGGGTGAATGAGATTCTCACTTTTAGGTGATCGGACCAGGGGAAACCAAGTAATATATTTTTAATCACTTCTTCAGATTGTCATTCTAGAAAGTGGACAACAAATATCGTTGGGAATAGGAGTGGTGAATGAGGGTTACGACACTTGCAGAATGCCAGGGTGGTTGGATGGATCTGTGGCATATCATACTGATGGAAACCTCTACGATGCTGCCACCTGTGATAATGGTACAGAGACCAAAGGTATTTAATTTAATTTCAGTATCTCACACAGTCGATCAATAAGGCTTCGAAAGAAAATTGAACCTTGCTGACATTTTAAGTATGATCAATTGCTGGATACTTTCTAGCATTAGTATTATTTTAATTTCTACAACTTCATCTTGGACACAAGTGCGCTAACATACTTATTAATTTTTTATTATTATAATTTTTCCTTTTAATATCTAAATTTTATACGTATTGTACATCAATTAGTGTTACTATTTAGGCTAAACACATGGGCACTTAAATACTTACTTACTTGCTTGCTTACTTGCTTCGATTTCATTCTCAGTAAAGATGATGTTACACAGTACATACTTTAACTCAACGGTTTGCCTTAAAACTTGTTGTCTTGTTTATAATAGTTCAACATGTATGAAAAACTACTTGACTGTGTAGAACTCTTTGAAATTCCTGAAAAGCCTTATTTCGCGTTCAAAATACGCGCTATTTTGCCTCGGAGGTGTCCCATGCACGTAACACCGTGAACCCTCATCCACAGTCAACAGGGCGGACAAGGAGAAAAAGAGCGTCCAATATGACGAGTTGCTGAATAATTTGTATCGCTCGACAATTTTTATTCAACCCTCAAAAAACTGAACCGAGCGGCAGCATGACATCGTCCCGGCGCCCGGTTTGAAGTCACACCGGGTGCGTGAATGCGATGTTGATAAGGATACACATCACTACACCACATTCCGTTTGTTTTTTACCACAGTATCAACGTCCAAGAAACTGAAAAAGGCATTACGTGACACCTTGACGCGAGTAGCGTTGTCTAGACTCTTATCGACAACGGCAAATTAGCCAATCAGATTGCGAGATTACTGGCAATTGTGGTAAAACATATTTTTGAATTCGCTGTGTCTTTTCCTGATCCAGGTCCCGCTGTTGCGTTTCGTATTGATCGAATTCTCTGTACGGTCATGTTTGAGAAGAAGTGTGAGAGAAACGGAAAACTTCAAGTCCCTGTTTTGTTTACGCTGAACGGGAGGAAGATAATTATCAGTGAAGAAGAGGAACCGGAGATTTATATTGACTGGGATACGGACAAACCGCTGTACCCTTACGTCAGCATGAACTACGGAAGTAGCGTGGTTGCGAAGGTAAGACCTCAAACGGGGAATAGGGAGGGGTGGGGAAGGGGGCGTGGTGCACTATCCCAGGCAGAACTTTTGTGGACTGGGATTTGTCAATGAACTCACAGAACATTTGCTCAAAGCAGAGCTTCTTACACGAGAAACCACGCTACCTTGTAAACCAGAATTAGTACGACAGTTCACGCGAAGGCACCAATACTGTGATGCACTACTGGCAGAAGGGAGAGGGGGTAGAGGGTGGGGGCAAAATTTGTCGAAGCTTACTGGTTTTATTGTTTTGGATTTATGATCTGATCAACCACGAGATTTGTTAGAAATATAACGTTACTTGATTGTAAACAAATAAATAAATTGACCTTTAGCCGGTTTAAGAATGACTACATAACTTTTTTCTGTAGTATTATATGGAGTCACTTCATTGAACAAAATTCAGTTTTCATTTGTTTGTTTATTACATGATTCCATTCAAGATGTGCCCGCGGGAAAGTGAGGAATTCAAGGTATCCAAGATGGCGGAACTGGACAGAAAGGTGACACAGATAGAGGCAATCTTGGAGGAGAACAATCGGAAACTTGACACCTTGTTAGCGAGATTAGCAAAACCAGTAATTGGTACCCAACACTGAGACCAGGCGTGAAACTCCGGACGAAGACGGAGGAAACGTCAAAGGCCGGATATCTAATCTGTAAACACTAAACCTTTTTCATCAGGCCCCGATTGTTCGAAAGCCGATTTACGCTAACCCAGGATTTAAAGTTTTCATCTCGCTCGATGAGAAGGTTTCGAAAGTCAAATTTTACGTTAAATTAAAGTTAAATTTCAGACAGAACGAAAGCGTGAAAATCTTTTGGAAGTGTTTTTACTGAACAGTAACTGAACTGTACTCAAAATTCACTCTAACCCGTAATTAGCTTAATGATTTTTTGAACAACTGGGCCTTAGAGATTACTTGCCTTTCATGCTTATTATTATTATTATTATTATTATTATTATTATTATTATTATTATCGTATCTATAACAAAATTCTCGATCGTGATTGGTTCTCCGCGCGCCTATTTGTCACGTAATCGACGCGCGATCACGTGGGTGTCCAATTAAGGGTATCCAATTTGAACTTTTTGTAATTGGACACCTGTAATTGGATACCCACGTGATTTTCACGTCAATTACGCGCGCTTTAATGGCTTCCTTTGCAAACGTTTCCTGCAGTTTTCAAAACATATGGAAAGCGCTACAGACGTTTTCGCTCAAAAGACCTTCCCAAAAGAAATTTTTAATTCCGAAATTTGTTATAGATACGATTAATTAGTAATTGGACCTCGAAATTTGTTATAGATACGATTAATTAGTAATTGGACCTCGTGTCGTACAATTCAGGGAGTAATCGCGCTCGTATTTTCAAATCGCCTCGCGCTTCGCGCTCGTCCGATTTTGAAATTGCTCGCGCGATTACTCCCTGAATTGTACTCCACTCGGTCCAATTACTATTACTTATTATTATATTATTATTATTATTATTATTATTATTATTATTATTATTGAGTCAGCGTGCTCTCGTCGAGATATGAAGCACGCGGGAAGTTTAGAGATCACGAAAGATGCGAAGAGTCATCCCTAAATAACATTCTTTGAACCACTTTTAAAAGCCATACACAAACATAAATTTTGAACCAAAAACTTTTGAAAAATTGTAAAAAAAATTGAAGACCCTCATAAATGGTCGAACCTGCCTTGTACCCACTCTCATTCACTCCTAAGTATGATTTCTTGATCCATTTTAGTCATACAAAAACACGGACGAAAAGTTGGTATTTTTTCAAATTTTCATCAGGAATAAAGGCTTACCTCTTTGGAAAAATTGCAAGAAATTTGGAGACCTCATAAATGCTCTTGGTGGCCTGGTGCGAAAAACCTAAATCATCCTTTAAATATCATTTCTTGATCCATTTTAGCAATACACAAACACAGAAAACATCGATTTCGAATTTCTTAGCGTGGGTGTGTCTAAACCCTAACCTTTAGCTTAACCCTAAAAGCCGCCGCACACGTGAGGAACAGCTGAGCAAAATGCCTCTCGAGACAGTCAGCTCAGCCGTTTCCTCTCGTATGCGGCGAGGTTTTCATAAGATTTTCGCCTCGCGAGGCCATGAGAAAAATATCAAACATATTTGATATTGATCTCACGGCCTCGCGAGGCGAATTTCTCGCCAAAATTTCGCCGCACACGAGAGGAAACGGCTGAGCCATCTGCCTTGCGAGGCATTTTGTTCTGCTGTTTCCTCACATGTGCGGCGGCCGGGCTTAATGATGCAAATACATGGAAATTGACGCGTAGAAAACATATGTATTCCCGCTGCCCATTAGCTGCTTTTTTTTTGTAAACATTGACTCTTCAATTAGATAATACTGACCACTATGTTACTGAAGAGAGCGCAACGAGTAAGGACTGGCCAGACATTTCACAGCTGCGTAGCACATCGTTGCCTCGTCGCTTAAATGTGGATTTTAAGCCTTCTTTTGTTCGTCGATGTTTGGTTCAAGGCAGTTAAAGAATCAGATTCTGCATTACAGCAATCGCCTGCCAGTGATGCTCCTTTCTCTCCTACGTATCGCTATAAGTATTTGGTTGGCTATGTCACACAAACTCTGCACTTAGGTGACTGGTTGGACTGTCTCTCTGCTTGTGCAAGAGCGGACGACTGCGTTTCTTACAATTTTCACCCGAAATTGCAAACGTGCGAGATCAATAGTGGAGGAGTGACTGAATTTGGGCGAGGATGTCAGAGTGAAAAGTCACTGTTCTTCTCACAAGGTTCGATCTTTCACCGGATAAGAGTAGGTCAAATTTAGTCACCTTTTTGGAAACGAATGGACGAAAAATGGAGCAAAGAAATTCCTCATGTGCAAGAGAAGAGTATCAGAAATTTAGAAGAAAAATGCTAATCTATGTTTTGTTTACCCTACTGAAAAACTCGATACCGTTTAGTGAAGAGAATTTCTACGATCAGTTTGATAATATCGCGATACCCTTGTAATCTTAGTGTTTTAAAAAACGCACGGCTTGCTTTTAGTATTTAATGAAATAGCAAATAGGGACGATATGATCAACTTTCGTTTAAATTATAAAAAGCAAAATTTCCTTATGCTGCAAACGTGTTTAACTCATGTTGAACCAGCTTTAGTGATTTGTTTACCTTTCACAAATCAATACTTCCAAACCTTAAGATGCTAACCCATGTTTATTCTAATTATATATGAGCAATTTCGGAAGGCTTTTTATTATACTTACCGAACAACGTATATGTATATTTTATATCACTAAAATTTTCCCTTCCTGTTGACAGAGTAGGGATAAAATGACTACAACTCGATTTCCCTTCAGGAGTCAAACTTACGTCAAGCCACGAATGACTAACAATCCCTGTCATCGCAGAAACTAAACACACACACACTCAATGAGTGATACCTCTGACTTTAAGATGTGGTGAACAGTAACCTACCACTGATATAAATCGAGCAGAACTCAGATTCGATAATCAGCATGTGTGTAACTAAAGTTATATTCGATGAAATGAAATGCGAAGTGCGACGTTTTGATTTTATCAACAGAGTTTACTAGGTTAATTGGCCATTTGTAGAGAGATTCGTAAGCCGAAATAGCCTACAAAAGTTGCTGTCTAAAAACACCTGCATGAATTAAAATTTTAAGCTGTTTTAAATGTAAATGCGTTAGGGTCAGAGTTAATGATGGTTTGGACGTGATCGCCAGGGTGATCGCCAATGTACAACAATAAAAGCAGACACACACACAAAAAAAACATTAGCTGGCACCTGGTTTTGTTTAAATGAAGTTTCATCACACTGATAACAATGAATCAAATAGAATGTAAGATTGCTCCGAAGAAACCTTCTATCAGTTCGCAGTAGAATAAGATTTACTCCCTGAAGTAAACAGCTGCAATTATTCAAATTAGTTTTTCAGATTCTCAGCATTTTTCTTACAGTCTGGAATAAATTGTTTTGCCATTTTTTGAAATAGACACAAGTTATTGGTCACTATGGCAACCATGGGGTCCATGCTCAAAAACGTGCCGCGACGGAGTGAAACGGCGCATGCGTGCTTGTGTAAACCCCAGTAATGCTGGCTGCAGCGGGCCAGAGATGGAGGATATGAAGTGTAACCAAGGAGACTGTCTTGGTAAGTATTTTTCCTTCCCATTTTAGCATGATGAGCAAGCTAAGGGGCTTTCGAATAGCTATTTTGAGTTAGCTGGGTTGTAGAGGACCAGTCTTTCCTCCTATTTATGTTTGGTAAATCTAACCTTCGTATTTGATGATTGCGTGGGATCATGAACTATTATTGTTATTATTATTATTATTATTATTATTATTAATATTATTTCTATTACTATCTATGATACGTTTTGTTTGTTGGGAATGGTTTTTTTGGATTTGTGATTGTTTTACATACTTATAGAAGTAGTTTTTAGGCTAGTTTTTTTTTGTCACATTTTCTGGATGCCGACCTATTACTTTTTTTCAAATATTTTAAAGCTTCATGTTAAACATGAACACAACAATTTCGAAATGCGAAAATTTTAGTTTTGCTGAAAGTGTACATAAAAATTTGAGAGTGCGTTTTATTTTTTAAACAGCATTTATCCTTGTAAATAGTTTTGTTGCAATTATGTTCTCCATGATATACTTGAATAAATTATTATTATTATTATTATTATTATTATTATTATTACTATTACTATTATTATTATTATTATTATTATTATTATCATTATTATTATTTTCGGGTTTTAGCCGGTTCCTTCCGGAGTTTTGAGCCGAGGCATTCAAACATTTGTAAAAAAATATCTATGACTTTTTGGTTTTTCACATTCTCGAACAGTGTCGTTTCGTTGTTAAGTTTGTAGTTACCTGACTAGTTGGTACACATAGAAGGACTAAATGAGATATTTTAGCGTAAAGATGTTCCTTGTATTCAAGACATTGATTCAGTGTCAGCGTCCACCTGTTTACAATTTAAAAAGCCTGTACTATGACTAGTGTCTGGGAAAGAGACTATAAACCCCAACCACGTGTCATAGATGTAAGTTCAGCAACCAAGGTAACCACTACGATTTCGTGCCAGATCTGTAACTAAAATAAAGTTAATATCCTTGTCTGTGACAATCTCACTTTTTTGCATGCTTTTCAGATATTTTGAAGTTCTGTGTCGGCAAATCAGATGGCAATTACCAAGATGTGACTGACTGTCGCAGATTCATTCAGTGTTCTGGAGGGCGGACGTTCATCATAAAATGTCCATCAGGGTGGTATGATCCGGTAAAGGACCAGTGTGTCGACGGCATTGGTGAGGTCGGCTGTTTAAGTCGATAACTCGGAAGTGGAGTTACCGCTTTCCCAGCATTTCTATAGAAAACTGACACAGAAAATATGGACGATAGTTTTCCATTTAATCACACAAGCTAAACCGTGACGGATAAAAACTGTACTCAGAGAAACACAAATAAGTCAAAAAAGCCTGAAAACATTTATGATTCAAGCCAGAATTTTTCCAGGATTTATTGCCGCAGCTATACGACTTAAGCTGGGTGCATAACTCAGCTGGTCTTTCACATATTTAAATCCAGTCACCTACATTCTTTTCCTTTGCTATAATGCTCCACGTTTCACATAAGGGGCATAGTATAACTATAAGAGAAGAGCCACAACAGCCGTGAAACGCGTATTTTTTGTTCATTTCTATTCATCACAAGAGGTTTACATTTATATACAATTAATTGTAACCTTCATATATTCACTTTTACAGTTATTACATAGCCAGCGCTTGAGATCAATGCTAGTTAAAAACCATTCTGATTGATGACCAACTAAACTCATCAGTATCAGTAAATTACCCTCAGTATGATAAGTTGTTAGAGAGCTTAAGCAACGACGACGGCAACGGCAACGAGAACGTCACAAAACAATAGGCTTAATTAGGGAAAACGATCGCCCTGCACGTGCGTTTTACATTTTGATACATTTCTTTGCCGTCCTCAGCAAAACAACAACGTGAACTGACCAAATTTTAGGTTTTGGGGAGAACGTGACCGTATGACGGTCAACCGTCTTCTCTCTCAGTTTTCCCAACTTCGGCGCCATTTTTGCTAATTTAGCTCCAGGATAGTTCGCCCACAATTTATAAAAAGAAGTTGGAATAATCGCCAAAGAGTTACGATAACGAGAAGTTAGATTTTCAAATGACGTTTTCGTTCCCGTTGCCGTCGTCGTTGCTTAACCTCTCTATTAATCCTTTGCGACCGCAATTAGCAGAATCACTTTAAGCTACGATGATTTG
This sequence comes from Pachyseris speciosa, assembly GCA_016490735.1. NCBI lineage: Eukaryota > Metazoa > Cnidaria > Anthozoa > Scleractinia > Pachyseridae > Pachyseris > Pachyseris speciosa. Next base: position 151,995 of record JAEMWC010001019.1, on the reverse strand, counting down.
GACTTGATTAGGGCCAGACATCGTTATCGTCGTCGTTGTTGTCGTCAACGTCATTATAATCATTCTTTTGGTACTCGCTATCGATTTCTTAATTAATTTCTAAGGAAGTAAGGAGGTTACTACAAGTTTTCCTTTACTGTAGTATAGTCTTGTTAGCTGTCCATCTGCGGGCAGCGGTTGACCTGTCGAGGAGACAAGGCTAGAGGTCATAGCTTGAACATGAGATATCCCAATATCGTGCGTATCACCAAGAGGAGAGATTTTGAGACATGAAGTAATTATCAATATCAGGATATTTCCATGAAAAAGCTGCGCTGAGGTGTTCAAGTTCCTGTTTCGTCTTTAAAAAATCATTTCTTGATTTCATCTCACTTGTGATCACGAAACACGCATCCTCGAGTAAATACAAATTTTGGCCATGAAGTGGGCTAATTCCATTACACTACATGTCAGTACTAATCATCTTCGCAGTCAGAATCGTCACTGCTTGTGCCGCACTTCTTTTCTTCCTTCTCTGATCCGCTGCATCCACTTTTGCTAGAGTCGATACAGACGCGCTTTCGCCTTTTCACTCCCTGCCCACATGTTGTCGAGCACGCACTCCACGGTTGCCATAGTGACCAGTAGCTTGGTGGTATATCTGTTCCAAAATAACATTCACAAGATGTTATCAGAAGGAAGTTTATAAATCAGTATGCTATGTCGAAATGTTTTAACATTTTTCTAACATGGCAACGCTCCCACTCAAGTATGAAAACGTTAATCGTGGTTACGGTTACAATGCACCATTTTTTTAAACTCCACTTTAAGAATGCAATTCTGGAAAATGTGCCTTTAGATTTTGTTTTTATTTGGCGACATCACTCTTCCGCAAGAAAAGGATTTAAAATGCAGGTACACTCGTTGAACAAGATTGTAGAGGTGTTTAATAACTTATTCTTCAAAGGTGAAAATCTGAGTTCAAGAAAGCAAGATTGAAATTTGCCGAAAATGATGAATAGCTACATAATATTTGTTAATTTTAGTCTGGAGATTGTATATCTAAATACAAAATTATTATATCAAGCGAGAAGAGTTGCCCCTTAACTAGCCTTGTCAGAAGAGCGAAAGACGGAGGGAGACTCTCCAGAAGTCGTGTATTTTCTCATGTGAGCATGCGCAACGGTTGCTAAGAGACCGCCTCGTTCCCAAATTTATTGCGCAACGTTGGCTCAATTTTGTTCATCAAATACATCCTTTAGTACAGATTCACGCATCATAACCGGTTTAAATCTGGACCAAACCGGAAATTAAGCATCTAATTATCCAAAATCGTGGATGACGGCAAAGAAAATACACGACTTCTGCAGAGTCTCCCTCCTCTTTCTCTATTCGGACAAGGCAAACGGGAGACTCTGCTCGTAGGGTAGGGCTTGTAAGGAACTTAAGACTCAACCAGTCTTAATACTCATGTCTTCATTTTACAAACAGTATCGAACGTTTCATGCTCGAAATTTTCGGTACTTCTTTATAAATATCATTTCCTTCTTATTGTAGTCATCGTGGCATGTATAAGATTAAAATAAACAATTACCAAAATTTTAATAACCCTGAGAAAACGACAACGAACCTAAGATACACGTATCCTCTACTTTTTCTGGATAATTAACTTGCATTTTATACTGGAGACGAAACGTGTATGCAGGTGATGCGCTGTTTTGTTATCAGCTTGTTTTTTTGTTTATTCAGTCAAGAAACCTTGCTTTCTCGTGCACCCTTTAAAAAAGAGTTAAACGAGTAAAAGAAAAATAAAGTAGAATTGTGATCCGGTAATGGATTTTCCGTACAAAGAAAAGCAAAACCTTACTGCGGTAAATAACGACGTTCCGAGCTGGTGTCATCGCGACGAGCTTTCTCAGGATATTACTGTAAAATTAAATGAAAGAAATTCTGCACTTGCCATAGCGCTATGCAAATTTGGTGAACTCTTCTAAAAGACTCGTATAATTTCTTAAAATTTCTAGCTACCTTGATGATCTAATGCCGACACGATCACCCCGAATCAAAAACATCGGTTTCATCCTTAATAGTCTGTTTTCGGTCAGAGTTTAAAGGCACTGGGTGCAGATTCTCGCCTAAGAAGATTTTACATTTACAAACATTACGAAAAAAAATTCATATCACCAAATATCCGGGACGCCTTTCTTTGAAGTAACAATTCTCCAACTTAACAAAGATCAACATTGTCCTCGTTTACTGAAAGGAAAGTTGACTTATTTGCTTAGTTAGAAGCTGACTAGCTTGAAATAGCGTAGTGGGTATTTCATTAGCCTCTCCTGTTCGGGTTTCTACATTTTTATTAGTTATTTATTTTTTGAAACTGCCAAAAAATCTACTAAACACGTATACCTCCCAGTTCCAAGGGCGTAAGCAATGCATTATTACAACAAGTTTTTATCACGTCAACCAGTTGCAAGTTTTTTTATGGTTTGCCGTGCAGGGTATCATGATTGCAATTGCTCTTCAAACATTTCTTTCTTTTTCTTTTTCTTTTTTTTTTTTACTTACCTCTTATCTGATGAAAAACGAAACCTTGGCGGAAACGAAGCGACTTTTTCGCGCCCTGGCATTCTTGCCCCAGTTTAGTTAGCCCTTGTATTCAAGACATTGATTCAGTGTCAGCGTCCACCTGTTTACAATTTAAAAAGCCTGTACTATGACTAGTGTCTGGGAAAGAGACTATAAACCCCAACCACGTGTCATAGATGTAAGTTCAGCAACCAAGGTAACCACTACGATTTCGTGCCAGATCTGTAACTAAAATAAAGTTAATATCCTTGTCTGTGACAATCTCACTTTTTTGCATGCTTTTCAGATATTTTGAAGTTCTGTGTCGGCAAATCAGATGGCAATTACCAAGATGTGACTGACTGTCGCAGATTCATTCAGTGTTCTGGAGGGCGGACGTTCATCATAAAATGTCCATCAGGGTGGTATGATCCGGTAAAGGACCAGTGTGTCGACGGCATTGGTGAGGTCGGCTGTTTAAGTCGATAACTCGGAAGTGGAGTTACCGCTTTCCCAGCATTTCTATAGAAAACTGACACAGAAAATATGGACGATAGTTTTCCATTTAATCACACAAGCTAAACCGTGACGGATAAAAACTGTACTCAGAGAAACACAAATAAGTCAAAAAAGCCTGAAAACATTTATGATTCAAGCCAGAATTTTTCCAGGATTTATTGCCGCAGCTATACGACTTAAGCTGGGTGCATAACTCAGCTGGTCTTTCACATATTTAAATCCAGTCACCTACATTCTTTTCCTTTGCTATAATGCTCCACGTTTCACATAAGGGGCATAGTATAACTATAAGAGAAGAGCCACAACAGCCGTGAAACGCGTATTTTTTGTTCATTTCTATTCATCACAAGAGGTTTACATTTATATACAATTAATTGTAACCTTCATATATTCACTTTTACAGTTATTACATAGCCAGCGCTTGAGATCAATGCTAGTTAAAAACCATTCTGATTGATGACCAACTAAACTCATCAGTATCAGTAAATTACCCTCAGTATGATAAGTTGTTAGAGAGCTTAAGCAACGACGACGGCAACGGCAACGAGAACGTCACAAAACAATAGGCTTAATTAGGGAAAACGATCGCCCTGCACGTGCGTTTTACATTTTGATACATTTCTTTGCCGTCCTCAGCAAAACAACAACGTGAACTGACCAAATTTTAGGTTTTGGGGAGAACGTGACCGTATGACGGTCAACCGTCTTCTCTCTCAGTTTTCCCAACTTCGGCGCCATTTTTGCTAATTTAGCTCCAGGATAGTTCGCCCACAATTTATAAAAAGAAGTTGGAATAATCGCCAAAGAGTTACGATAACGAGAAGTTAGATTTTCAAATGACGTTTTCGTTCCCGTTGCCGTCGTCGTTGCTTAACCTCTCTATTAATCCTTTGCGACCGCAATTAGCAGAATCACTTTAAGCTACGATGATTTGGACTTGATTAGGGCCAGACATCGTTATCGTCGTCGTTGTTGTCGTCAACGTCATTATAATCATTCTTTTGGTACTCGCTATCGATTTCTTAATTAATTTCTAAGGAAGTAAGGAGGTTACTACAAGTTTTCCTTTACTGTAGTATAGTCTTGTTAGCTGTCCATCTGCGGGCAGCGGTTGACCTGTCGAGGAGACAAGGCTAGAGGTCATAGCTTGAACATGAGATATCCCAATATCGTGCGTATCACCAAGAGGAGAGATTTTGAGACATGAAGTAATTATCAATATCAGGATATTTCCATGAAAAAGCTGCGCTGAGGTGTTCAAGTTCCTGTTTCGTCTTTAAAAAATCATTTCTTGATTTCATCTCACTTGTGATCACGAAACACGCATCCTCGAGTAAATACAAATTTTGGCCATGAAGTGGGCTAATTCCATTACACTACATGTCAGTACTAATCATCTTCGCAGTCAGAATCGTCACTGCTTGTGCCGCACTTCTTTTCTTCCTTCTCTGATCCGCTGCATCCACTTTTGCTAGAGTCGATACAGACGCGCTTTCGCCTTTTCACTCCCTGCCCACATGTTGTCGAGCACGCACTCCACGGTTGCCATAGTGACCAGTAGCTTGGTGGTATATCTGTTCCAAAATAACATTCACAAGATGTTATCAGAAGGAAGTTTATAAATCAGTATGCTATGTCGAAATGTTTTAACATTTTTCTAACATGGCAACGCTCCCACTCAAGTATGAAAACGTTAATCGTGGTTACGGTTACAATGCACCATTTTTTTAAACTCCACTTTAAGAATGCAATTCTGGAAAATGTGCCTTTAGATTTTGTTTTTATTTGGCGACATCACTCTTCCGCAAGAAAAGGATTTAAAATGCAGGTACACTCGTTGAACAAGATTGTAGAGGTGTTTAATAACTTATTCTTCAAAGGTGAAAATCTGAGTTCAAGAAAGCAAGATTGAAATTTGCCGAAAATGATGAATAGCTACATAATATTTGTTAATTTTAGTCTGGAGATTGTATATCTAAATACAAAATTATTATATCAAGCGAGAAGAGTTGCCCCTTAACTAGCCTTGTCAGAAGAGCGAAAGACGGAGGGAGACTCTCCAGAAGTCGTGTATTTTCTCATGTGAGCATGCGCAACGGTTGCTAAGAGACCGCCTCGTTCCCAAATTTATTGCGCAACGTTGGCTCAATTTTGTTCATCAAATACATCCTTTAGTACAGATTCACGCATCATAACCGGTTTAAATCTGGACCAAACCGGAAATTAAGCATCTAATTATCCAAAATCGTGGATGACGGCAAAGAAAATACACGACTTCTGCAGAGTCTCCCTCCCTCTTTCTCTATTCGGACAAGGCAAACGGGAGACTCTGCTCGTAGGGTAGGGCTTGTAAGGAACTTAAGACTCAACCAGTCTTAATACTCATGTCTTCATTTTACAAACAGTATCGAACGTTTCATGCTCGAAATTTTCGGTACTTCTTTATAAATATCATTTCCTTCTTATTGTAGTCATCGTGGCATGTATAAGATTAAAATAAACAATTACCAAAATTTTAATAACCCTGAGAAAACGACAACGAACCTAAGATACACGTATCCTCTACTTTTTCTGGATAATTAACTTGCATTTTATACTGGAGACGAAACGTGTATGCAGGTGATGCGCTGTTTTGTTATCAGCTTGTTTTTTTGTTTATTCAGTCAAGAAACCTTGCTTTCTCGTGCACCCTTTAAAAAAGAGTTAAACGAGTAAAAGAAAAATAAAGTAGAATTGTGATCCGGTAATGGATTTTCCGTACAAAGAAAAGCAAAACCTTACTGCGGTAAATAACGACGTTCCGAGCTGGTGTCATCGCGACGAGCTTTCTCAGGATATTACTGTAAAATTAAATGAAAGAAATTCTGCACTTGCCATAGCGCTATGCAAATTTGGTGAACTCTTCTAAAAGACTCGTATAATTTCTTAAAATTTCTAGCTACCTTGATGATCTAATGCCGACACGATCACCCCGAATCAAAAACATCGGTTTCATCCTTAATAGTCTGTTTTCGGTCAGAGTTTAAAGGCACTGGGTGCAGATTCTCGCCTAAGAAGATTTTACATTTACAAACATTACGAAAAAAAATTCATATCACCAAATATCCGGGACGCCTTTCTTTGAAGTAACAATTCTCCAACTTAACAAAGATCAACATTGTCCTCGTTTACTGAAAGGAAAGTTGACTTATTTGCTTAGTTAGAAGCTGACTAGCTTGAAATAGCGTAGTGGGTATTTCATTAGCCTCTCCTGTTCGGGTTTCTACATTTTTATTAGTTATTTATTTTTTGAAACTGCCAAAAAATCTACTAAACACGTATACCTCCCAGTTCCAAGGGCGTAAGCAATGCATTATTACAACAAGTTTTTATCACGTCAACCAGTTGCAAGTTTTTTTATGGTTTGCCGTGCAGGGTATCATGATTGCAATTGCTCTTCAAACATTTCTTTCTTTTTCTTTTTTTTTTTTTTTTACTTACCTCTTATCTGATGAAAAACGAAACCTTGGCGGAAACGAAGCGACTTTTTCGCGCCCTGGCATTCTTGCCCCAGTTTAGTTAGCCCTTCACTGTTGACCTTAGGGTTCCCAGTCTTGGATCAAAATTGTAGGAGATGCAATCTTGCGTGCTTGCACAAGCAGACAGACATTGCAGCCAGTCATCTAGGCGAAGGCTTTGTATAACGTATCCCGGTAGATACATGTTTCGATATGTGAAGAGAAAAGGAATAGGACTGGATAGCGACTCTTGACCGAAACCTGGCTTGCACCACTGAATATTCACAAGGAAAAGGAAGCGTAGAATTTTCCACTGAAATGTAGATACCCCTGAATCCCAACGCAACGGTTGTGCTTTAGTAATCATCACTCTTTTGCTTTTGCCACCGATGCGAAGACGATTCCAGATAACTATTCAGTTGAAGCGAGCCGAGAATTCTTTGACAACTGAGTCAAAATGATCGAATTCTGCACTATTCAAGGAAAAAATATTTTCGTGTGCATGAGACAACAAAAGGTTTATTGACTGGCTTTTGTTATGCTTATTACATATAATAACTCTGTTGGCTGGTTTCGGTCCTTAAATATATATTTATGTGACGTTTAATAATTCAAACAAGGGAGCATTGTTTAAATTAGTATAAGAACATTTATTCTCTGCAAGAAAATTCTGATTTTAAATCCTCAGCATAACAAGATAGCCATGGTTATTTTTGCAGTCTGTGGTAGATATTTTTCTTTCTTTCCTTGCAGAAATGATGGAATATTATGTTGTTATTTTTTTTTAATTTTACGAATATCATGAATTATATATAAATCGTTGAAAAAGATCCGAATGTTGTGCAGGGGTACAGTTTTAATCAATCTAATCAGGCAGGGTTTGTGAAAGGCTCATTGTAAATGCGGTACTCTAAAGACTTCGTCCCTCGTGTTTCCCTTCGGCGATTAACAGTTATGGTGCATGAATCCATAAGACCACTGATTAATAAACAATGTACCGCGCACTGACCTGATACAGGTACTGTATGATTCTTTTTATGCTCAGATCTAGAGTAAATTATTAAACAAAACTTTTGAATAGTCCAGTTTCGAGTTCGCCATGACCGTTGAATAAAAACACTGAGAACGCATTTTTACACCGTTAGCCTCGACCTAAAGTAAAATATTCACAAATACCGGCGGGAAGATGCAAAAAAAATTTCAAAATTAAACAATAGACAGAGCTGTAAACAGGTCATCTTCTTGCTGGAAATTGTGAATATTTTACTTTAGTTCGAGGCTAACGGTGAGCAAATGCGTTCACAGTACTTATATTCAGCGGTCATGGTGAACTCGAAACTGGATTTGTCTGTAGTTGAAGTGAAGTGAACACCTTTATTTAAACAGGGTAGTCCCTTCAGGACATATATACAAAAGGCCTGCTATCAATGGGAGCCCTGAAAAATAAAGAGTAAGAAAAGCAATTAGTCACTTAATGCACAAAGTTAAGAACAATAGCCTACATAAGAAAAAACTTAAATAGCAAACAGAGTAAAATTACTTTGACAATCTATTAAAAATTACACAGCCACTGTAATAAAAGGAACGTTTCGCAGCTTCGGTACGAACCCTCGGCAAATAAAGGTAATTACTTTGCCTGGTGGTGCGACTACATATGTTCTTGTGAAAAGTAAAATAATTTCTAAAAAAAAATTTTTTTTTTCATTTTTTTAAATTTGCATTACAAAACATTGCATTACAGAAACACGAAAATTACATCAAGCAAAAACAAATTTACTGTACATATTAAACTAAACTGATCATTGTCTTTTGGGCAAATACAATCATAAAAAGTACAATCTATTCCTTGAAAGGTACTTTACTTAAAGGATATTTCATTGTGTCAGGTTTTGCAAGGCCATTGACTATCAGAAGAGAAAAAAAAGGTTGGTGAAGGGTTGCGTCTTCAGGGGTAAGAGGAAATACTGTATATATACGTCTACGGTAATACAAAGGGAGGAGGGGGAATTGCACTAAAATAAAGTATTCAGAAGTTCCCATTTCTTGGGGGGAGTGTCACCTGTTTCCCCTCTATGCCATAAATCGATTTAAGATATTGAAGGAAGCCTTCTGCTTTTGGAGTGGTTTCGTTTATTTTACATCTCCAGATATAATATCTCGCTAAAAGACAGCAAAAATTGATCTGGTGATGGTTTTTAGAGGAAGATGGTGTTATTCTAGTGCATCAGCAATGTTCATTGTATCAGTATCTGTAAAAACGTTGGATAGAGTAAGTTTTATGCGTACAGAATTCCAAAATGAGCCTGTTTTGTGACAAGACCAAAACAGATGTCGTAAATTCTCCGGTTCCTCCTGGCAGAAAGAGCATTTTAAGTCATCTTTTATACCAATTTTGTGTAGAAATTGATTAGTAGCTATTCGTCTATGCAAAAATTTGAATTGGAACTCGATACGTCTTGTGCTTTTAGTATACTTAGAAGCTAGTTGATAGGTTTCGTGCCACTTGACGTGTTCATCATCTTTTAGGTTACGATCACTTAGCCATTTTTGTTGGTGTGTGGTTGAAGTTACGCATTTTTGGGAAACAAGCTTTGCGTAAACCAGTGGGCTTGCACTAGGGGTTTTTGAGAGAGTTGTTGCGAAGCTTTCATATTCAGGATTGTTCGAAAAAAAGTTATTTTTTTGTGTATTCCACAGGACTTTAAGTGTAGACAAAAGACCATAATACTTGAGAGGGCAAGCATCAAGGTTGTACTTGTTCTTAAAATCAGGAAATGATAGGAAATTGTTCGAGTCGTCTTTCAAATTTTTCACCTCTTTAACACCGTTGTGAAGCCATTCTGGATAGAAAAGGGGAGAGTTATTGATTCTGATTAGTGAATTATACCATAAGCTCTGATTAAGAAATTTATGCTTCGAAGTTATTGTATCG
>JAEMWC010001019.1:122500-137500 GCA_016490735.1 Pachyseris speciosa | reverse complement strand
AATCCTTTCTGAGGTATTCCTCTTTTTTCGTTTTTACCGGAATGACCGAAAACTCCTGTACCATCTGCGGCGTCCCACTAGTTCCATGCTCCTTGATGAATTGAACGCGCGGTTTGATGTATGGTGCTGTTTTTGTTAGTACCCAGTCTCTTAAAGAGTAACTCAGTGCAAAAGGAACACGCTCTTCCCTTTCCATTTTGATTGAGGAAAACTGTCCTGTTCCTTTTAATAGAAAATTCTCCCTGGCTTTTCAATGCAAAAGGAAAGCGCGCCTATGTATCTGTATCTGTATCTGTATCTGTACAGTGTTGAATAAATCACATATTCCATTCATTTACCACGCCAGAAACTTTCCTTTTCACTCTCTTCACCATAATATCTTGTTTTAACATATTTCGTCCATTTGCAGTTGGTGGAAGATGCTTACCTACATGGGCTGGACTCTGTTAGGAGTCTCTGATGGTTTTGATCCAATGAAGTCCGTTGATCTCCCTTCGGTGATTCTCGCTCAAGTTCTTCTCGCCTTTTTTCTTATCATGGGAGTCATCCTTCTGATCAATATGTTGATAGCCTTGTTATCCAACACCTATCAGCGAATTGAGGTAAATGAGTGTTAAAATACAATGCAAAATAAACCAAAGTGTTACGGGTTCGATTCCCGGACTCATAAGTGAGCTGAGTTTGTTGGTTCTCTACTCTGCTTCGAGAGGATTTTCTCCAGATTTTTGGGGAGAGGGGAAAACCGGAGTGGTTTTCCCCTTTCCCCAAAAACCAATATTTGATTTTATTTGATTGTACTTTATTTAAAGTTGATTCGATTTAGTCTCCTCAATTAGTAGAGCACCTGTGCTCGGCTAGAAACATTTGAGACTTTAATGAAGCCGTCGTCGTCATCATCATCATCATCATCATCATCATCATCATCATCATCATTATCATTATCATTATTATCGACTGTCTTACGCAGTCGATGACATAGAGGATACGGGCAATTATTGCCAGTAACATAACATAACATAACATGAACTTTATTTAAATTCGAATTTCATTGTAGCCTGAACGGCTAATATCTTCGAGAGCAAAAGAAGAGAAAATCTGACCAACCCAATTTAAAAAAGAGGATAAGGATTTCAGAATTTACCCTTGAGCGACAACATCACTTCTGTATTAAAATACAAAGTCTACTACAACCTTTCTGAATGATAATTACCTTTTATCAACACCAGTTAGATGCGTTCCACACAGGAAAATTAGTGTAAGTCATATATTCATCATATCCCTATGATTTTTCTTTAAATAATTTGCACAATCATTGGAGTTTCTGGATCATTTGAAGCTCTGATTGAATTTTAGTCTACAATAAAGTTAAGGGGAAGGTCGTAGACACTTTCAGCTATATATGAGAATACTGATGAAACAAGATAAACGTGATTACTTACATCTGATTGTCAAGCTCGTTGTCTGACACATTAGTGAAGTCAACTTTTTTCAAATCATATTCTGTTATTCGTCTTTGGATTGTCTTGCTAGATACACCAAAAATTTGCCCAATTTTCGCCAAAGAAAACTGATAATCTAAGTATAATTGCAGCATATCTTGGGGAATATGAAAAGACGGTCTTCCTCGACAACCTGTAGAATTAAATACCCAAGACTCTTTCTTTCCAGTCGCTAATGATCTTAACGAATCTTGAGCACTTTTTAAAATATCAACAATTTCCAAGAGAATGTCATACAGCCCCGAAGCTCTCTCGACCAGGTTCTAAATTCTATCAAGCTGAACGCAGAGGTAATCAACACCATCCATGTCCTCATGCAGTCTGTCATTTAGCCTATCTAGGAGCATTTCTTGAGCTCGTTCATGGGCTCTACGGCAGCCATATTGGATTGCTCAGTTGTGGTCCCCAGGTCCCTTACGTCCTCTCTTTTTCCAACACGAAGAGTTGAAAGGGTTGAAAGGTAATACGACGAGTTGAAGAATAAACGAGTAATGGTACAACGAGACAATACGTCAAAAAAGACGACACGACGAGATGACTCGACAACACGACGAGATAACTCGACGACACTTTGAGATAAACTGAACGAGACGACGAGTTGACTCGATGAATTGGCGAGATGAGAAGAGGACACTACGACAAGATTATGCGGCAGGACGAGATGAACATTTTGTCCAGGAGTTGACGCCATACAATTGGGCCTTAGAGATTACTTGCCGTTCATGTTGCGTGCTTGTAACGCACGAGACTTGCATTAAAATTAACAATTGGTTTATTATTATTATTATTATTATTATTATTCATGAGTCAGCGTCCTCTCGTCGACATATGAAGCACGCGGGAAGTTTAGAGATCACGAAAGATGCCAAGAGTCATCCCTAAATAACATTCTTTGAAACACTTAAGCCATACACAAACAAATTTTGACACAAAAACTTTTGAAAAGTTGTAAAAAAAAATTGAAACCCTCATAAATGGTCGAACCTGCCTTGTACCCACTCTCATTCACTCCTAAGTATGATTTCTTGATCCATTTTAGTCATACAAAAACACGGACGAAAAGTTGTTTTTTTTTTTCAAATTTTTATCAGGAATAAAGGCTTACCTCTTTGGAAAAATTGCAAAAAATTTGGAGACCTCATAAATGCTCTTGGTTGCCTTGTACGAAGTCTAAATCATCCTTTAAATATCATTTCTTGATCCATTTTAGCCACACAAACACAGAAAACATCGCTTTGAATTTTTTAGCGTGGGTGTGTCTAAACCCTAACCTTAACCCTAAAGGCCGCCGCACACGGGAGGAACAGCTAAGTAAAATGCCTCTCGAGACAGTCAGCTCAGCCGTTTCGTCTCGTATGCGGCGAGGTTTTCATAAGATTTTCGTCTCGCGAGGCCGTGAGGAAAATATCAAACATATTTGATATTGATCTCACGGCCTCGCGAGGCGAATTTCTCGCCAAAATTTCGTCGCACAAGAGAGGAAACGGCTGAGCCATCTGCCTCGCGAGGTATTTCGTTCTATTGTTTCCTCACATGTGCGGCGGGCTTAATGATGCAAATGCATGGAAATTGACGCGTAGAAAACATATGTATTCCCACTGTCCATTAGCTGCTTTTTTTTTTTGTAAACATTGACTCTTCAATTAGATAATACTGACCACTATGTTATTGAAGAGAGTGCAGCGAGTAAGGACTGGCCAGACATTTCACAGCTGCGTAGCACATCGTTGCCTCGTCGTTTAAATGTGGATTTTAAGCCTTCTTTTGTTTGTCGATGTTTGGTTCAAGGCAGTTAAAGAATCAGATTCTGCATTACAGGATTCGCCTGCCAGTGATGCTCCTTTCTCTCCTACGCATCGCAATAAGTATTTGGTTGGCTATGGCACACAAACGCTTCACTTAGGTGATTGGTTGGACTGTCTCTCTGCTTGTGCAAGAGCGGACGACTGCGTTTCTTACAATTTTCACCCGAAATTGCAAACGTGTGAGATCAATAGTGGAGGAGTGACTGAATTTGGGCGAGGATGTCAGAGTGAAAAGTCACTGTTCTTCTCACAAGGTTCGATCTTCCACCAGATAAGAGGTAGGTGAAATTTAGTCACCTTTTTGGAATCGAAATGGACGAAAAATGGAGCAAAGAAATTCCTCATGTGCAAGAGAAGAGTGTCAGAAATTTAGAAGAAAAATGCTAATCTATGTTTTGTTTACCCTACTGAAAAACTCGATACCGTTTAGTGAAGAGAATTTCTACGATCACTTTGATAATATCGTGATACCCTTGTAATCTTAGTGTTTTAAAAAACGCACGTTTTGCTTTTAGTATTTAATGAAATAGCAAATAGGGACCATATTATCAACTTTCGTTTAAACTATAAAAAGCAAAATTTCCTTATGCTGCAAACGTGTTTAACTCATGTTGAATCAGCTTTAGTGATTTGTTTACCTTTCACAAATCAATACTTCCAAACCTTAAAATGCTAACCCATGTTTATTCTAATTATATATGAGCAATTTCGGAAGGCTTTTTATTATACTTACTGAACAACGTATATGTATATTTTATATCACTAAAATTTTCCCTTCCTGTTGACAGAGTAGGGATAAAATGACTACAACTCGATTTCCCTTCAGGCGCCAAACTTACGTCAAGCCACGAATGACTAACAATCCCTGTCATCGCAGAAACTAAACACACACACACACTCAATGAGTGATACCTCTGACTTTAGGATGTGGTGAACAGTAACCTACCACTGATATAACTCGAGCAGAACTCAGATTCGATAATCAGCATGTGTGTAACTGAAGTTATATTCGATGAAATGAAATGGGAAGTGCGACGTTTGGATTTTATCAACAGAGTTGACTAGGTTAATTGGCCATTTGTAAAAAGATTCGTAAGCCGAAATAGCCTATAAAAGTTGTTGTCTAAAAACACCTGCATGAATTAAAATTTTAAGCTGTTTTACATGTAAATACGTTAGGGTCAGAGTTAATGATGGTTTGGACGTGATCGCCAGGGTGATCGCTAATGTAAAAGAATAAAAGCACACACACACACACACACAAAAACATTAGCTAGCACCTGGTTTTGTTTAAATGAAGTTTCATCACACTGATAACAATAAATCAAATAGAAGGTAAGATTGCTCCGAAGAAACCTTCTATCAGTTCGCAGTAGAATAAGATTTGCTCCCTGAAGTAAACAGCTGCAATTATTCAAATTAGTTTTTCAGATTCTCAGCATTTTTCTTACAGTCTGGAATAAATTGTTTTGTCATTTTTTGAAATAGACACAAGTTATTGGTCACTATGGCAACCATGGGATCCATGCTCAAAAACGTGTGGTGACGGAGTGAAACGGCGCATGCGTGCTTGTGTAAACCCCAGTAATGCTGGCTGCAGCGGGCCAGAGATGGAGGATATGAAGTGTAACCAAGGAGACTGTCTTGGTAAGTATTTTTCCTTCCCATTTTAGCATGATGAGCAAGCTAAGGGGCTTTCAGATAGCTATTTTGAGTTAGCTGGGTCATTGTAGAGGACCAGTCTTTCCTCCTATTTATGTTTGCTAAATCTAACCTTCGTATTTGATGATTGCGTGGGATCATGAACTATTATTATTATTATTATTATTATTATTATTATTATTATTTTCATTATTATGGCTAATATTATTAGCAATACTTTTACAATATTTATACGGATTATAATTACGGATATTTTTAGCATTCTGGTAGATCAATAATTGTAAACTTAAGATTGTTTGAGAATTTTTTGATAAAGATTATAATAATTATTACTATTATTTTTTTTTCCGAATTTTAGCCGGTTCCTTCCGAGTTTTGAGCCCAGGCATTGCAACATTGACTTTTTGGTTTTTCACATTCTCGTACAGTGTCGTTTCGTTGTTGAGTTTGTAGTTACCTCACTAGTTGGTACACATAGAAGGACTAAATGAGATATTTTAGCGTAAAGATGTTTCTTGTATTCAAGACATTGATTCAGTGTCAGCGTCCACCTGTTTACAATTTAAAAAGCCTGTACTATGACTAGTGTCTGGGAAAGAGACTATAAACCCCAACCACGTGTCATAGATGTAAGTTCAGCAACCAAAGTAACCACTACGATTTCGTGCCAGATCTGTAACTAAAATAAAGTTAATATCCTTGTCTGTGACAATCTCACTTTTTTGCATGCTTTTCAGATATTTTGACGTTCTGTGTCGGCAAATCAGATGGCAATTACCAAGATGTGACTGACTGTCGCAGATTCATTCAGTGTTCTGGAGGGCGGACGTTCATCATAAAATGTCCATCAGGGTGGTATGATCCGGTAAAGGACCAGTGTGTCGACGGCATTGGTGAGGTCGGCTGTTTAAGTCGATAACTCGGAAGTGGAGTTACCGCTTTCCCAGCATTTCTATAGAAAACTGACACAGAAAATATGGACGATAGTTTTCCATTTAATCACACAAGCTAAACCGTGACGGATAAAAACTGTACTCAGAGAAACACAAATAAGTCAAAAAAGCCTGAAAACATTTATGATTCAAGCCAGAATTTTTCCAGGTTTTATTGCCGCAGCTATACGACTTAAGCTGGGTGCATAACTCAGCTGGTCTTTCACATATTTAAATCCAGTCACCTACATTCTTTTCCTTTGCTATAATGCTCCACGTTTCACATAAGGGGCATAGCATAGCTATAAGAGAAGAGCCACAACAGCCGTGAAACGCGTATTTTTTGTTCATTTCTATTCATCACAAGAGGTTTACATATATTCACTTTTACAGTTATTACATAGCCAGCGCTTGAGATCAATGCTAGTTAAAAACCATTCTGATTGATGACCAACTAAACTCATCAGTAGGGAGATTAAGATCGAGGTTTTTCGGCATTTCCCGCGAACGCGAACGTCAAGAAATCACGTGACCAGTGCTTTGCCGTCAGGCTTGCGGTTTGAGGTTCACGTTTGTACGGCTAGGCCACGCTCTAGAGGTAAGTGATTTACCGCAAGGTGTTTTGCACCCTAAAACATCACAATCCCACGTTTGAGAGGAAATAGTACTTTTTAGAACTCTTTCGCTTATTAATTATCGAATTCTTTTTCGTAGAAACGTAATTTTGAAGACGATTTCTCAGCTAAAACAGAAGTGAACGAATATTTGAAAACAAACATGGCGTCCGGCTATTTGTTGTTAGAACCATCCGCGAATCTTAAGTCCAAATATGGGCAGACGGCTAACGTGAAACCGCTAACCGCAAACCGCGGTTTGCTGTTGTAGTAAGATGGCCAAACCTGTATCTTAATCTCTCTAGTATCAGTAAATTACCCTCAGTATAATAAGTTGTTAGAGAGCTTAAGCAACGACGACGGCAACGGCAACGAGAACGTCACAAAACAATAGGCTTAATTAGGGAAAACAATCGCCCTGCACGTGCGTTTTACATTTTGATACATTTCTTTGCCGTCCTCAGCAAAACAACAACGTGAACTGACCAAATTTTAGGTTTTGGGGAGAACGTGACCGTATGACGGTCAACCGTCTTCTCTCTCAGTTTTCCCAACTTCAGCGCCATTTTTGCTAATTTAGCTCCAGGATAGTTCGCCCACATTTTATAAGTTAAAGAAGTTGGAATAATCGCCAAAGAGTTACGATAACGAGAAGTTAGATTTTCAAATGACGTTTTCGTTGCCGTTGCCGTCGTCGTTGCTTGACCTCTCTATTAATCCTTTGCGACCGCAATCAGCAGAATCACTTTAAGCTACGATGATTTGGACTTGATTAGGGCCAGACATCGTTATCGTCGTCGTTGTTGTCGTCAACGTCATTATAATCATTCTTTTGGTACTCGCTATCGATTTCTTAATTAATTTCTAAGGAAGTAAGGAGGTTACTACAAGTTTTCCTTTACTGTAGTATAGTCTTGTTAGCTGTCCAACTGCGGGCAGCGGTTGACCTGTCGAGGAGACAAGGCTAGAGGTCATAGCTTGAACATGAGATATCCCAATATCGTGCGTATCACCAAGAGGAGAGATTTTGAGACATGAAGTAATTATCAATATCAGGATATTTCCGTGAAAAAGCTGCGCTGAGGTGTTCAAGTTCCTGTTTCGTCTTTAAAAATCATTTCTTGATTTCATCTCACTTGTGATCACGAAACACGCATCCTCGAGTAAATACAAATTTTGGCCATGAAGTGGGCTAATCCATTACACTACATGTCAATACTAATCATCTTCGCAGTCAGAATCGTCACTGCTTGTGCCGCACTTCTTTTCTTCCTTGGCTGATCCGCTGCATCCACTTTTGCTAGAGTCGATACAGACGCGCTTTCGCCTTTTCACTCCCTGCCCACATGATGTCGAGCACGCACTCCACGGTTGCCATAGTGACCAGTAGCTTGGTGGTATATCTGTTCCAAAATAACATTCACAAGATGTTATCAGAAGGAAGTTTATAAATCAGTATCCTATGTCGAAATGTTTTAACATTTTTCTAATATGGCAACGCTCCCACTCAAGTATGAAAACGTTAATCGTGGTTACGGTTACAATGCACCATTTTTTTAAAACTCCACTTTAAGAATGCAATTCTGGAAAATGTGCCTTTAGATTTTGTTTTTATTTGGCGACATCACTCTTCCGCAAGAGAAGGATTTAAAATGCAGGTACACTCGTTGAACAAGATTGTAGAGGTGTTTAATAACTTATTCTTCAAAGGTGAAAATCTGAGTTCAAGAAAGCAAGATTGAAATTTGCCGAAAATGATGAATAGCTACATAATATTTGTTAATTTTAGTCTGGAGATTGTATATCTAAATACAAAATTATTATATCAAGCGAGAAGAGAGTTGCCCCTTAACTGGCCTTGTCAGAAGAGCGAAAGACGGAGGGAGACTCTCCAGAAGTCGTGTATTTTCTCATGTGAGCATGCGCAACGGTTGCTAAGAGACCGCCTCGTTCCCAAATTTATTGCGCAACAATTTTGTTCATCAAATACATCCTTTAGTACAGACTCACGCATCATAACCGGTTTAAACCTGGACCAAACCGGAAATTAAGCATCTAATTATCCAAAATCGTGGATGACGGCAAAGAAAATACACGACTTCTGCAGAGTCTCCCTCCGTCTTTCTCTATTCGGACAAGGCAAACGGGAGACTCTGCTCGTAGGGTAGGGCTTGTAAGGAACTTAAGACTCAACCAGTCTTAATACTCATGTCTTCATTTTACAAACAGTATCGAGCGTTTCATGCTCGAAATTTTCGGTACTTCTTTATAAATATCATTTCCTTCTTATTGTAGTCATCGTGGCATGTATAAGATTAAAATAAACAATTAACAAAATTTTAATAACCCTGAGAAAACGACAACGAACCTAAGATACACGTATCCTCTAATCTTTCTGGATAATTAACTTGCATTTTATACTGGAGACGAAACGTGTATGCAGGTGATGTGCTGTTTTGTTATCAGCTTGTTTTTTCTTTATTCAGTCAAGAAACCTTGCTTTCTCGTGCACCCTTTAAAAAAGAGTTAAACGAGTAAAAGAAAAATAAAGTAGAATTGTGATCCGGTAATGGATTTTCCGTACAAAGAAAAGCAAAACCTTACCGCGGTAAAAGCCGACGTTCCGAGCTGTTGTCATTGCGACGCTCTTTCTGAGGATATAACTGTAAAATTAAATGTAAGAAACTCTGCACTTGCCATAGCGCTATGCAAATTTTGCGAACTGTTCTAAAGACTCGTATAATTTCTTAAATTTTCTTGTTATCTTGATGATCTAATGCCGACACGATCACCCTGAGTCGAAACGTCGGTTTTCATCCTTTATAGTCTTTTTATCTGGTCAGAGTTTAAAGGTGCTGGTTGCAGATTTTCGCCCACTTCAATCGGATTTTGATAACTGTGATAAGTTACTTTAAGAAGACTTTTTTACATTTAAAGCCATAACGAAAAAAATTTCATATCACCAAATATCCGGGACGCCTTTCTTTGAAGTAACAATTCTCACTAAACAACGATCAACATTGTTCTCGTTTTCTGAAAGGAAAGTTGACTTATTTGCTTAGTTAGCAGCTGAATAATATGCTTGAAATAACGTAGTGGGTATTTTCATTAGGCATAGCTGTTCGGGTTTCTACAGTTTTATCAGTTATAAATGTTTTGAAACTGCCAAAAAATCTACCAAACACGAATACCTCCTAGTTCCAAGGGCGTAAGCAATGCATTATTACAACAAGTTTTTATCACGTCAAGCAGTTGCAGTTATTTAATGGTTTGCCGTACAGGGTATCGTGATTGCAACTGCTCTTTAAACATTTCTTTTTTTTTTTTTTTTTTACTTACCTCTTATCTGATGAAAAACGAAACCTTGGCGGAAACGAAGCGACTTTTTCACGCCCTGGCATTCTTGCCCCAGTTTAGTTAGCCCTTCACTGTTGACCTCACAGGTTCCCAGTCTTGGGTCAAAATTGTAGGAGATGCAATCTTGCGTGCTTGCACAAGCAGACAGACATTGCAACCAGTCATCTAGGCGAAGGCTTTGTATAACGTATCCCGGTAGATACATGTTTCGATATGTGAAGAGAAAAGGAATAGGACTGGATAGCGACTCTTGACCGAAACCTGGCTTGCACCACTGAATATTCACAAGGAAAAGGAAGCGTAGAATTTTCCACTGAAATGTAGATGCCCCTGAATCCCAACGCAACGGTTGTGCTTTAGTAATCATCACTCTTTTTCTTTTGCCACCGATGCGAAGACGATTCCAGATAACTATTCAGTTGAAGCGAGCCGAGAATTCTTTGACAACTGAGTCAAAATGATCGAATTCTGCACTATTCAAGGAAAAAAATATTTTCGTGTGCATGAGACAACAAAAGGTTTATTGACTGGCTTTTGTTATGCTTATTACATATAATAACTCTGTCGGCTGGTTTCGGTCCTTAAATATATATTTATGTGACGTTTAATAATTCAAACAAGGGAGCATTGTTTAAATTAGTATAAGAACATTTATTCTCTGCAAGAAAATTCTGATTTTAAATCCTCAGCATAACAAGATAGCCATGGTTATTTTTGCAGTCTGTAGTAGATATTTTTCTTTCTTTCCTTGCAGAAATGATGAAATATTATGTTGTTATTTTTTTTTAATTTTACGAATATCATGAATTATATATAAATCGTTGAAAAAGATCCGAATGTTGTGCAGGGGTACAGTTTTAATCAATCTAATCAGGCAGGGTTTGTGAAAGGCTCATTGTAAAAGCGGTACTCTAAAGACTTCGTCCCTCGTGTTTCCCTTCGGCGATTAACAGTTATGGTGCATGAATCCATAAGACCACTGATTAATAAACAATGTACCGCGCACTGACCTGATACAGGTACTGTATGATTCTTTTTATGCTCAGATCTAGAGTAAATTATTAAACAAAACTTTTGAATAGTCCAGTTTCGAGTTCGCCATGACCGTTGAATAAAAACACTGAGAACGCATTTTTACACCGTTAGCCTCGACCTAAAGTAAAATATTCACAAATACCGGCGGGAAGATGCAAAAAAAATTTCAAAATTAAACAATAGAAAGAGCTGTAAACAGGTCATCTTCTTGCTGGAAATTGTGAATATTTTACTTTAGTTCGAGGCTAACGGTGAGCAAATGCGTTCACAGTACTTATATTAAGCGGTCATGGCGAACTCGAAACTGGATTTGTCTGTAGTTGAAGTAAAGTGAACACCTTTATTTAAACAGGGTAGTCCCTTCAGGACATATATACAAAAGGCCTGCTATCAATGGGAGCCCTGAAAAATAAAGAGTAAGAAAAGCAATTAGTCACTTAATGCACAAAGTTAAGAACAATAGCCTACATAAGAAAAAACTTAAATAGCAAATAGAGTAAAATTACTTTGACAGTCTATTAAAAATTACACAGCCACTGTAATAAAAGGAACGTTTCGCAGCTTCGGTGCGAACCCTCGGTAAATAAAGGTAATTACTTTGCCTGGTGGTGCGACTACATATGTTCTTGTGAAAAGTAAAATAGTTTCTAAAAAAAATTTTTTTTTCGTTTTTTTTTTTAAATTTGCATTACAAAACATTGCATTACAGATACACGAAAATTACATCCATATAAAGCAAAAACAAATTTACTGTACATATTAAACTAAACTGATCATTGTCTTTTGGGCAAATACAATCATAAAAAGTACAATCTATTCCTTGAAAGGTACTTTACTTAAAGGGTATTTCATTGTGTCAGGTTTTGCAAGGCCATTGACTATCAGAAGAGAAAAAAAAGGTTGGTGAAGGGTTGCGTCTTCAGGGGTAAGAGGAAATACTGTATATATACGTCTACGGTAATACAAAGGGAGGAGGGGGAATTGCACTAAAATAAAGTATTCAGAAGTTCCCATTTCTTTAGGGGAGTGTCACCTGTTTTCACCTCTCTATGCCATAAATCGATTTAAGATATTGAAGGAAGCCTTCTGCTTTTGGAGTGGTTTCGTTTATTTTACATCTCCAGATATAATATCTCGTTAAAAGACAGCAAAAATTGATCTGGTGATGGTTTTTAGAGGAAGATGGTGTTATTCTAGTGCAACAGCAATGTTCATTGTATCAGTATCTGTAAAAACGTTGGATAGAGTAAGCTTTATGCGTACAGAATTCCAAAATGAGCCTGTTTTGTGGCAAGACCAAGACTTAGAAGCTAGTTGATAGGTTTCGTGCCACTTGACGTGTTCATCATCTTTTAGGTTACGATCACTTAGCCATTTTTGTTGGTGTGTGGTTGAAGTTACGCATTTTTAGGAAACAAGCTTTGCGTAAACCAGTGGGTTGCCCTAGAGGTTTTTGAGAGAGTTGTTGCGAAGCTTTCATATTCAGGATTGTTCGAAAAAAAGTTATTTTTTGTGTATTCCACAGGACTTTAAGTGTAGAAAAAAAACATAATACTTGAGAGGGCAAGCATCAAGGTTGTACTTGTTCTTAAAATCAGGAAATGATAGGAAATTGTTCGAGTCGTCTTTCAAATTTTTCACCTCTTTAACACCGTTGTGAAGCCATTCTGGATAGAAAATGGAGAGTTATTGATTCTGATTAGTGAATTATACCATAAGCTCTGATTAAGAAATTTATGCTCCGAAGTTATTGTATCGTCAAAGTTAACTTCTGCCCAGATTGACAGGACCTCTTTCAAAAAAGGGTTGTTAACTTTTAAAGTCTTCCTAGTATCTTTGGGTTAAGATTACTTGTAATTGCCATTGTGCCTCCTTGTTTGTTTAGTTCAAGGTCAAAAAAGAGCTTCGATTTTCCTTGGTTCGACCTGTCCAAATATTTTTTAATCCATGTGGCTTTTAAAGATTTGCTAAAAAATTCTATTTTGAGGCCACCATTTGAATAATCCTTGATCATTTTATCGCGCTTTATTTTTTCACCTTTTCCGTTCCAGAGGAAAGAATAAAAAAGTTTGTTAACTTCTTTTATAACTCACATCTGAAGGGAGTGCTGATAGAACGTAGACAAGTTGGGATGCGACAAGACTCTTTAAGACAGCTATTTTCCCAATCAAAGTTAGTCTGCGGTATCTCCAGCAACTTAAAATATTCCGAACTTTGTCTAGCTTTTCGTTATAGTTTAAATTGGCAGATGTCTCCTGGTCCAAAAAAAAATGTTGAATGTAAAATCGGGAGTTGAGCCAAAAAACAGCTGTTGAATTTAAAATCGGGAGTTGAACCTAAAAAAGTGTTGAATGTAAAATCGGGAGTTGAACCAAAAAAAAAGTATATTGAACATAAATTTATGTGTTGAATTGGAACTAAAATAGACTCTTTGAATTGAAGTATCCATTTATTGAATATTGCTACAATTGGCTTGCCATACACAAGCAGTTTCCTGACTACAACCGTTGAAATAAAGTGACTGGTTCCTATGCAATTTCGGGTAAACCTTGTGCTCACGAAGTTGTTGAAGACGAGGGAATGCAGGTGAAAACCATGAAATGTTCATATGCACCTAAGAAACACAATAGAGAACGAATTGTAACCAAGTTTGGTCAGTGACATAAACCTATTGCGTCATTACTGCCACAATCCCAAAAACATTCGTTTTGGCCTGGTTTGAGGATTCAAACTACAACACATTTGATTTCACAACTCCCTAAGGAGTCACCTGTCAATCAACCAACAAGTACTGATGGCAAGTGCTCTCTATGTTCTTAATCAGCATATAGTTATCATCACTTTCTGTCGATTTGAACGTTTTACTTACCAAATGGTTCCATAACAAGAACTTTCAGAATCATCAAAAAAAAAGAAGAAGAAAAGAAAAGAGATGTTAAGACTGAAAGGCCGCAGAGGCGTCTTTGAGGACAATGTAACGGAGTTTGAATACCGACTATATGCGTTACCTCTTTATTTATTGTTAAATCCACTCAAGATGCTCTCTTGTTAACAGAGAAACTGGTCGCTAAACGTGCCAGGAAGTTGAGGATGAATTGTATCGGCTTAGTAACTGATATAGTTAAAAATAAGAAATCGTGTCATTCAAATCTTTTTTTTTTTTCTGATTTTTTTTTCTTTCTTTCTTTACAGAAAAAGAAGGCCACTAATCGATTGCCAGGTAACCTGAAAACTTCATTAATTAGTTGTACAGTTCTCTGTATCAAATAGTTAATTTCCTGTCGCAATAGTTGGCCGCGTGAGCGATTTGGTGGGGGGGGGGGGAGGAAAGGGAAGGGAGAAGGGGCGGGGGGGCCGCTAAGATAAAAAACACAGCGGAAGACTGGTATTCTTAAAATGTTAGATGTGAGAATTTTCTTAAATTAGTTGTGTAAAAAGGTACACGGCATCTTACTTGCATCTTACATGTTTCGGCATTTCTTTCGTAGTTCCCTTCCCCCCAAAAATTACAGAATCACCTGCGCGGCCGCTCGATCCCAGGCTCTCACTCCTTTCCAAAGTGAGCTAATATTGGGTAACCTCGATCCCAGGGTCTCTCCTTCGTTGGCTATTGGATTGGTCCATAGGTTGGTCCAGTGGCTAATTTGACTTAATTCCCATTTATTTGGAAAGAAGTAGCTATTCAATGTTTCTAGAGCTAAGTTGCTTCTAAAACAGCCAGAGATTGTCCACAATATCATTATACAAGTCATTTGGTGTGGCCAACGGTTTCGAAGTTTCGTCGTCGACTACCTCCCTCCACTGGATCAAACGCATATTGTGACGCCACAGAGTCAATGATACCACGTGATTGATACCACATGACTAATATAGTCAGATGTAAGGGCACCAATCTAAAAAAAATTCTATAAATGTGTGAAGTGAATTTTGAATTTACTGTGGTATTTTATTTCAATGTTTCTCAGCTGGAGTTTTGAATTTTTATGTATTTAGTGACACAGATTTATCCAATATCCTTGGACACCCCTTACTTCAAATTTTTGCGTGATAGTCTAAGCTTCGTAGTCCTGCTTGGCCTCCATTTTGCCCTGTGCTT
>JAEMWC010001019.1:102500-120000 GCA_016490735.1 Pachyseris speciosa | reverse complement strand
TCCCCCCCCCCCCCCCTTGCCAGTATCGTAAATTATCCCTGAAAAGCCCAGACTGGGAGAGGATAAGTATGGGCACTTTCCTTTTGCATGGAAACCCAGTAGTTCCGGTGGTAAATCAAATGGAACAGACTTTCCCACTGGAAAGTTTTCGGAAAAAAACGGAATCCTTTCTGACGTATTCCTCTTTTTTCGTTTTTACCGGAATGACCGAAAACTCCTGTACCATCTGCGGCGTCCCACTAGTTCCATGCTCCTTGATGAATTGAACGCGCGGTTTGGTGTATGGTGCTGTTCTTGTTAGTACCCAATCTCTCTGAGTAACTCAGTGCAAAAGGAACACGCTCTTCCCTTTCCATTTTGATTTAGGAAAACTGTCCTATTTCTTTTAATAGAAAATTCTCCCTGGCTTTTCCATGCAAAAGGAAAGCGCCCCTATGTATCTGTATCTGTATCTGTATCTGTACAGTGTTGAATAAATCACATATTTCATTCATTTACCACGCCAGAAACTTTCCTTTTCACTCTCTTCACCATAATATCATATTTTAACATATTTCGTCTTTTTGCAGTTGGTGGAAGATGCTTACCTACATGGGCTGGACTCTGTTAGGAGTCTCTGATGGTTTTGATCCAATGAAGTCCGTTGATCTCCCTTCGGTGATTCTCGCTCAAGTTCTTCTCGCCTTTTTTCTTATCATGGGAGTCATCCTTTGGTCAATATGTTGATAGCCTTGTTATCCAACACCTATCAGCGAATTGAGGTAAATGAGTGTTAAAATACAATGCAAAATAAACCAAAGTGTTACGGGTTCGATTCCCGGACTCATAAGTGAGCTGAGTTTGTTGGTTCTCTACTCTGCTTCGAGAGGCTTTTCTCCAGATTTTGGGGGAGAGGGGAAACCTCTCCCCAAAAACCAACATTTGATTTTATTTGATTGTACTTTATTTAAAGTTGATTCGATTTATTCTCCTCAATTAGTAGAGCACCTGTGCTCGGCTAGAAACACTTGAGACTTTAATAAAGTCGTAGTCATCATTATCATCATCATCATCATCATCAACATCATTATCATTATCATTATTATCGACTGTCTTACGCAGTCGATGACACAGAGGATACGGGCAATTATTGCCAGTAACATAACATAACATAACATAACATAACATAACATAACATAACATAACATAACATAACATGAACTTTATATAAATTCGAATTTCATTGTAGCCTGAAAGGCTAATATCTTCAAGAGCAAAAGAAGAGAAAATCTATTTACATACATAAAATTCTATATATACATACATGAAATAAATATATTGCATACATGGAAATCTATTTAGATGCATAAAAAGTGTTAAATAACCAGAAAACGCCAAAAACAATTGTTTATAATTGATTTCATTATAAATTATTATTATTATTATTATTATTATTATTATTATTATTATTATTATGATAGTTTTCGAGTGTGGTCATTTATCCTGCGGCGTTTTCTTTTGGGACTATTTCGGATACTGATTCAGAATAGACAGATTTTATTGGGGTGGGCGGGGGCCTTCTGGAGCCTATTAAGATTTTTCAATGAAAGGAATAGTATTCCGTTTATTCTGCCCTCGATAGTAGAATGAACAGAATGCGATTTACTTAGAACACTCTGAATACGCGGTCTTTTGGGAACTTTTTGGCGGGAAATAGTGTGGCTCACCCCCGTCAAGAGTATTCTGGTTTTAGAATAACTTTTCTACTGGAAATCCATAATCCGGGTACAGTATTCGCTTATTCCTAAAGCATACCTAAACTGCTAAACTGGTAGAGGAATAGCCAGAATTGCCCCCCCCCCCCCCTCCCCAAGAAAAACAACACCCTCAAGGACGCTTTATTCGGGAATACTTCTGGAAAATACTGCGGTCTTTTTAATTAATTCGGCGATTTTAGAGCACGGAAAATATTCACAAATGTATTAGGCTTTGACTGACCAAGCTAAGGTCGCAGTGGATACCAATTTGACTGAAATATGGGTGATGTTTTCAAGGCTGTTCCCTTGTGCTGTTGTGCGTTGCATGAAATTGGTAATGACCTATCGTGACTCATTCTTTCTTAACATTTCTCTTGATTTCATCTGTTTGTTTGATAGAGCGGTATTCAGTTGAGTGTCGAAAGTGATTCTTGTTTGCTATGGTTTGCTTTACTTCACTCTGCGATTGGTTAGGAAAAGTCGCGCCATTTTTTAACCAATGATAAGTAAAAACCAAAACCGACCGTCATTGGATCGTGCGAATTGTTTCGCTCTTGGCGTCTGCTAAATGTAAATGCACTCAATGAAAATCGTACTATACAAGTAATTTCTGTGTATGAGCAAGATAACTATAGGAAATTAGCAAATCTTTTATCTCATAAACGGAAAAAATGTCCATGACAATTTCACTCTCAGAACACAAGACTGACAAGAGTATTTCCTTGAGTACATGCCAATTTTCCCGAAAATACTCGCGTTATTTAAGTGAGGTTTTGGTAACTTTTTGTTCCCCTGCTCTGTTAATGCCACGAAAACTCCAAAAATCTAAATAACGAGTCATAAATTTGAAACCGTAGTCAGGACGCCACAGCCCCAAGTTCTAGATTCGCTCTCGATTCCCTTCACGGTGGCCAATTTACCTTGTGGAGTAATTGAAAATAACCATATTCACTTTACAGTTTTGATTTTTCCCAGGACAACTCGTTAAAGGAGTGGTCATTCAAGCGAGCGGCGACAATTCAGACGTACGATGAATATGATCCAATACCAGTGCCTCTTAATATCATTTACAACATCTTCAAGTTGTGCAAGCTGGTGGGCAAGAAGGACAGAGTAAAGGTATGGGCGAAACGTCTTTTGGGCGATAGCTTAACCGCGTGTCCTTATAGAGTCCAAAGCTGGTTGTAGAGCCATTAGTCCAAATGGCTATTGGTTTATGGGGGGATGGGAGGGGGGGGGAGGTATATCAGTGACGGGGAGTTGCGAATAAAGCCACATTTTTAAACCGTTAAAAAGTCCCATTACGCTTTAAAAGACCCCCAGAGAGTCCAACTGCCAAAAACGTAACCAAAAAAGTCCAGTCCCTCGGAACCCCTAGGAACTCACGCCTACGGCGCTGGTCAATTTCAGTCGTCGATGCTCAAACGCATCTCCCCACGCAAAAACCTGTCTACGGGCCTGTGAAAATGACAGCAACATCTACTTCGATCGTCTGTACAAGTACAACTTTGAAAATCCATACAGGCACACGTTTGCATTAATTGCTGGAAAATACTTTGGTGAACGGAATTAATTCATGCTTATGATCATACGCCGGTTCTCGGCTACTCATCAGCAAATATGGAAACTGGTACCAACTTGATAAGGACGGGCGAACGTCTCCACGCTCTTTACTTGTCTTCGAATGCTCACTGCACCCCATAACCTAGAACTGGATTATTATAATGTATGAATTAAATATTTCTACTTATTTAGCAAATTTTTGACAAAAAATGTTAACTTTGCCTTAAAACTACCCCTCCATGCATTTTCTGTTCTTTTTTGTACACTGACTGACTGTTGCCAACGACACAAGCATGTTGCAGCTTCTTTAAAGGGGCATTGTCACGCTATTGTATCATCACTTGAAAAAGCTTAAAACGGCCAATACATCAGTGGAAACCTTAAAATAATGGTCTATTTTTGCTGCCAAAGACTGTATTGACACTATTAACTCCTGTATTCCTTCAAAGATAACGAGCCAGGATGGAAATGGATTGAAATTTGAAAAAAACTTGCCAATTTTTTCAACATTTTAAGCTTTGCATTGCAAAATCACCAAAACATTATTATGGTTAGCTCTCCCTACTAAAATTTCATTGGAATTCATCTTGCTGATTCTGTGGGAGCATTTAAAAGGCAGTAATTTTGGCAGAATTGAACCAAAAACAGCAAAACTCCTGGTGACACGCCCCTTTAATATCAAAGTTATGCTAAACTTACGACCAGCCAATGTAATACACCAAATATTTCCCAATAAATCAAACGGAAGGTCGTGAGCAAATATTTAATATAACGTTACGGTTTACACGTCAACAATGGGTAAATATGGTGCTGAAATCGTTTATTCTTCCTTTGTGGTTCAAGGGAATCATGCTGGAATTTATTGCCATCGACCTCGACAGGGAATACTTTAAGAAGTATGGGAACTTTCTCCCTCCAACAGGTAAAATCTGCCGGTTTACTATACAAGCTCGAGTATTCCGGGCGAATGTTAAAGCTTCTCTCATACAAAGAACCTACTGATTAACCGTATGAGCACGTTTAACTAAATACGCCTGGAAAAAGTGTTCAAATTAAAGATTATTTTGTTTGTGGCTTTATTTTTTGATACCTGGACAAGTACTTGCTTACGGCTATATGTATTTTAGCTATGTGTAATGAAACCATCCCATAGACGATAAATGGATGAAGCGAGGGATTGCTAGATCGGGTTGGTTCATTCGATTGAATGAGTGACAAACCTGAGGAAAGCGAGCACTACAACTACTAAATTGCAAAAATTAACCATATTTATTCTTTATTTAGCTGAGGAAAGAAACAACATCGTGTTTCATGAAACAGTTGGAAACCGACAAATGGTCGGGCAAATCCTACGTTCAGCATACATGCCCCAAGGAGTTGATAAAGGGATTCTGTTGTCTGGTCCTGAGGTAATTAGATAATGCTGTACCCTGTAGAAGGATTAATCCGCGCTGAGAATTAAAATACACAGTTATGTAGTGCGAGGTTTTGAATGAACATTTCTGATGTCAGCAGCAGCTTTGGAAGAAAAGAAAGCGAAGCAAAGCAAAGGAAACGGAAGAAAAACGAAGAAATGAGAATGTTCTTTGGCTCGTTTTTGTATATAAGTTAGATAGTAACACCCAAAACGTTCATTTCTTTCTCGTAGCATATATACTGAGAGAGGAACGGATTGCCGTTTATATTTGATATATTGACTCGTTAATATTACTTTTGTAGGCTTGGGAAGCCCACTTCGGCATAAAAATAGAAGGCTCTCTCCTGACTTGTACTTCTACCGAGCAATGTATTAAATGCAGTGGTCGACAACGCAGCCAGCGTTGGCCGAGCGCTAGATATTGTAAACCCTTTTCTTTCGAGTTTCCTCATTTTGAGGTGAGTAAACGGCGATTTAGCTTTGTACGAAATATAATAAGAGCTAATAGTCTGTTCGTTGAGGATGACGATAACAATGGCGCTTAAAGGTAAAGTAACGATGTTATTTTGATGCTGACAATGACAATGATGATGGTGATGACGACGACGACGACGACGACGACGATGATGATGATGATGATGACGATGATTGATTGATTGATGAGTGATGATGATGATGGTGCTGGTGCTGGTTGTCGTCATGGTCATGGTCATGGACTGTGATGATGATGGTAATGGTGGTGGGGTACAAGTTAGAGCGGAGCTCACGAGGAGGTTCTCCGTTCCTCCTCGCGCGTCTTAGCCCTCGCGCGCGACTTAGTTTTTCTCCAGCAACTGTTACGCAGTCAGTTACTCAGGCTATATTGAAGACGAAGAACACAAAGATTTACCGACTTTTCGGCGAGAGGATGACAGAACTCATTTAACTCGTATTAACAAATGACTTAAGATTTCTCGGACAGTTGCAGTGGCTTCCGTCGGTTAAAAACAAACGATCTATTTGAGTTGCATGTTGTTTAGTGGGTGAATGAGATTTTCTCACTTTTAGGTGATCGGACCAGGGGAAACCAAGTAATATATTTTTAATCACTTCTTCAGATTGTCATTTTAGAAAGTGGACAACAAATATCGCTGGGAATAGGAGTGGTGAATGAGGGTTACGACACTTGCAGAATGCCAGGGTGGTTGGATGGATCTGTGGCATATCATACTGATGGAAACCTCTACGATGCTGCCACCTGTGATAATGGTAGAGAAACCAAAGGTATTTAATCCCAGTATCTCACACAGTCGATCAATAAGGCTTCGAAAGAAAATTCAACCTTGCTGACATTTTAAGTATGATCAATTGCTGGATTCTTTCTTGCATTAGTATTATTTTAATTTCTACAACTTCATCTTGGACACAAGCGCGCTAACATAGGATTTCTCTCACTCAGTAATTTTTTATTATTATCATTTTTCCTGTAAATGCTTAAATTTTATACGTATTGTACATCAATTAGTGTTGCTATTTAGGCTAAACACATGGGCACTTAAATACTTACTTACTTGCTTGCTTAACTTACTTCGATTTCATTCTCAGTAAAGATGATGTTACACAGTACATACTTTAACACAACGGTTTGCCTTAAAACTTGTTGTCTTGTTTTTAATAGTTCAACATGTATGAAAAACTACTTGACTGTGTAGAATTCTTTGAAATTCCTGAAAAGCCTTGTTTCGCGTTCAAAATACGCGCTATTTTGCCTCGGAGGTGTCCCATGCACGTAACACCGTGAACCCTCATCCACAGTCAACAGGGCGGTCAAGGAGAAAAAGAGCGTCCAATATGACGAGTTGCTGAATAATTTGTATCGCTCGAAAACCGAGCGGCAGCATGACATCGTCCCGGCGCCCGGTTTGAAGTAACACCGGGTGCGTGAATGCGATGTTGATAAGGATACACATCACTAAACCACATTCCGTTTGTTTTTTACCACAGTATCAACGTCCAAGAAACTGAAAAAGGCATTACGTGACACCTTGACGCGAGTAGCGTTGTCTAGACTCTTATCGACAACGGCAAATTAGCCAATCAGATTGCGAGATTACTGGCAATTGTGGTAAAACATATTTTTGAATTCGCTGTGTCTTTTCCTGATCCAGGTCCCGCTGTTGCGTTTCGTGGTGATCGAATTCTCTGTACGGTTATGTTTGAGAAGAAGTGTGAGAGAAACGGGAAACTTCAAGTCCCTGTTTTGTTTACGCTGAACGGGAGGAAGATGATTATCAGTGAAGAAGAGGAACCGGAGATTTATATTGACTGGGATACGGACAAACCGCTTTACCCTTACGTCAGCATGAACTACGGAAGTAGCGTGGTTGCGAAGGTAAGACCTCAAACGGGGAATAGGGAGGGGTGGGGAAGGGGGCGTGGAGCACCACCCCAGGCAGAATTTTTGTGGACTGAGATTTGTCAAACGAACTCACAGAACATCTTCTCAAAGCAGAACTTTTTACACGAGAAACCACGCTACCTTGTAAACCAGAATTAGTACGACAGTTCACGTGAAGGCGCCAATACTGTGATGCACTACTGGCAGAAGGGAGAGGGGGTAGAGGGTGGGGGCAAAATTTGTCGAAGCTTCCTGGTTTTATTGTTTTGGATTTATGATCTGATCAACCACGAGATTTGTAAGAAATATAACGTTACTTGATTGTGAACAAATAAATAAATTGACCTTTAGGCGGTTTAAGAATGACTACATAACTTTTTTCTGTAGTATTATATGGAGTCACTTCATTGAACAAAATTCAGTTTTCATTTGTTTGTTTATTATATGATTCCATTCAAGATGTGCCCACGGGAAAGTGAGGAATTCAAGGCATCCAAGATGGCGGAACTGGACAGAAAAGTGACACAGATAGAGGCAATCTTGGAGGAGAACAATCGGAAACTTGACACCTTGTTAGCGAGATTAGCAAAACCAGTAATTGGCACCCAACACTGAGACCAGGCGTGAAACTCCGGACGAAGACGGAGGGAACGTCAAAGGCCGGATATTTAATCTGTAAACACTAAACCTTTTCCATCAGGCACCGATTGTTCGAAAGCCGATTTACGCTAACCCAGGATTTAAAGTCTTCATCTCGCTCGATGAGAAGGTTTTGAAAGTCAAATTTTACGTTAAAGTAAAGTTAAATGTCAGACAAAACGAAAGCGTGAAAATCTTTTGGAAGTGTTTTTACTGAACAGTAACTGAACTGGACTCAAAATTCACTCTAACCCATAATTAGCTTAATGATTTTTTGAACAACTGGGCCTTGGAGATTACTTGCCGTTCATGTTGCATGCTTGTAACGTACGAGACTTGCATTAAAATTAACAATTGGTTTATTATTATTATTATTATTATTATTATTATTGTGAATGATATATGAAATGAATCATATATGAATCATAACTGCGAGGATCATTCTTCATTTGATATTATTATTATTATTATTATTATTATTATTATTAATGAGTCAGCGTGCTCTCGTCGAGATATGAAGCACGCGGGAAGTTTAGAGATCACGAAAGATGCGAAGAGTCATCCCTAAATAACATTCTTTGAACCACTTAAGCCATACACAAACACAAACTTTGACCCAAAAACTTTTGAAAAGGTTTAAAAAAAATTGAAAACCCTCATAAATGGTCTTGCCTGCCTTGTACCCATTCTCATTCACTCCTAAGTATGATTTCTTGATCCATTTTAGTCATACAAAAACACGGACGAAAAGTTGGTATTTTTTCAAATTTTCATCAGGAATAAAGGCTTACCTCTTTGGAAAAATTGCAAAAAATTTGGAGACCTCATAAATGCTCTTGGTGGCCTTGTACGAAATCTAAATCATCCTTTAAATATCATTTCTTCAATCATTTTAGTCATACACAAACACAGAAAACATCGCTTTCGAATTTTTTAGCGTGGGTGTGTCTAAACCCTAACCTTAACCCAAAAGCCGCCGCACACGTGAGGAACAGCTGAGCAAAATGCCTCTCGAGACAGTCAGCTCAGCCGTTTCCTCTCGTATGCGGCGAGGTTTTCATAAGATTTTCGCCTCGCGAGGCCATGAGAAAAATATCAAACATATTTGATATTGATCTCACGGCCTCGCGAGGCGAATTTCTCGCCAAAATTTCGCCGCACACGAGAGGAAACGGCTGAGCCATCTGCCTTGCGAGGCATTTTGTTCTGCTGTTTCCTCACATGTGCGGCGGCGGGCTTAATGATGCAAATACATGGAAATTGACGCGTAGAAAACATATGTATTCCCGCTGCCCATTAGCTGCTTTTTTTTTGCAAACATCGACTCTTCAAATAGACAATACTGACCAATATGTTACTGAAGAGAGCGCACCGAGTAAGGACTGGCCAGACATTTCACAGCTGCGTAGCACATCGTTGCCTCGTCGTTTAAATGTGGATTTTAAGCCTTCTTTTGTTCGTCGATGTTTGGTTCAAGGCAGTTAAAGAATCAGATTCTGCATTACAGGATTCGCCTGCCAGTGATGCTCCTTTCTCTCCTACGTATCGCAATAAGTATTTGGTTGGCTATGGCACACAAACGCTTCACTTAGGTGATTGGTTGGACTGTCTCTCTGCTTGTGCAAGAGCGGAAGACTGCGTTTCTTACAATTTTCACCCGAAATTGCAAACGTGCGAGATCAATAGTGGAGGAGTGACTGAATTTGGGCGAGGATGCCAGAGTGAAAAGTCATTGTTCTTCTCACAAGGTTCGATCTTTCACCAGATAAGAGGTAGGTCAAATTTAGTCACCTTTTTGGAATCGAAATGGACGAAAAATGGAGCAAAGAAATTCCTCATTGTGCAAGAGAAGAGTATCAGAAATTTAGAAGAAAAATGCTAATCTATGTTTTGTTTACCCTACTGAAAAACTCGATACCGTTTAGTGAAGAGAATTTCTACGATCACTTTGATAATATCACGATACCCTTGTAATCTTAGTGTTTTAAAAAACGCACGGTTTGCTTTTAGTATTTAATGAAATAGCAAATAGGGACCATATTATCAACTTTCGTTTAAACTATAAAAAGCAAAATTTCCTTATGCTGCAAACGTGTTTAACTCATGTTGAATCAGCTTTAGTGATTTGTTTACCTTTCACAAATCAATACTTCCAAACCTTAAGATGCTAACCCATGTTTATTCTAATTATATATGAGCAATTTCGGAAGGCTTTTTATTATACTTACAGAACAACGTATATGTATATTTTATATCACTAAAATTTTCCCTTCCTGTTGACAGAGTAGGGATAAAATGAATACAACTCGATTTCCCTTCAGGCGTCAAACTTACGTCAAGCCACGAATGACTAACAATCCCTGTCATCGCAGAAACTAAACACACACACACACACAATGAGTGATACCTCTGACTTTAGGATGTGGTGAACAGTAACCTACCACTGATATAAATCGAGCAGAACTCAGATTCGATAATCAGCATGTGTGTAACTAAAGTTATATTCGATGAAATGAAATTGCGAAGTGCGACGTTTGGATTTTATCAACAGAGTTTACTAGGTTAATTGGCCATTTGTAAAGAGATTCGTAAGCCGAAATAGCCTACAAAAGTTGCTGTCTAAAAACACCTGCATGAATTTTAAGCTGTTTTAAATGTAAATGCGTTAGGGTCAGAGTTAATGATGGTTTAGACGTGATCATCGCCAGGGTGATCGCTAATGTAAAAGAATAAAAGCACACACACACAAAAAAAAAACATTAGCTGGCACCTGGTTTTGTTTAAATGAAGTTTCATCACACTGATAACAATAAATCAAATAGAAGGTAAGATTGCTCCGAAGAAACCTTCTATCAGTTCGCAGTAGAATAAGATTTACTCCTTGAAGTAAACAGCTGCAATTATTCAAATTAGTTTTTCAGATTCTCAGCATTTTTCTTACAGTCTGGAATAAATTGTTTTGCCATTTTTTGAAATAGACACAAGTTATTGGTCACTATGGCAACGATGGGGTCCATGCTCAAAAACGTGTGGTGACGGAGTGAAACGGCGCATGCGGGCTTGTGTAAACCCCAGTAATGCTGGCTGCAGCGGGCCAGAGATGGAGGATATGAAGTGTAACCAAGGAGACTGTCTTGGTAAGTATTTTTCCTTCCCATTTTAGCATGATGAGCAAGCTAAGGGGCTTTCGGATAGCTATTTTGAGTTAGCTGGGTTGTAGAGGACCAGTCTTTCCTCCTATTTATGTTTGGTAAATCTAACCTTCGTATATGATGATTGCGTGGGATCATGAACTATTATTGTTGTTGTTATTATTATTATTATTATTATTATTATTATTACTATCGATGATACGTTTTTGTTTGTCGATGATACGTTTTTGCTTGTTGGGAATGGTTTTTCTTTTTGAATTTGTGATTGTTTTACATACTTATAGATGATATTTGTAAACATTTTTGTTCGACTTTTTTAGGCTAGTTTTTTCTTTTTTTTTTGTCACATTTTCTGGATGCCGACCCATTACTTTTTTTCAAATATTTTAAAGCTTCATGTTAAACATGAACACAACAATTTCGAAATGCGAAAATTTTAGTTTTGCTGAAAGTGTACATAAAAATTTGAGAGTGCGTTTTATTTTTTTAAACAGCATTTATCCTTGTAAATAGTTTTGTTGTTATTATTATTATTATGATATTCTTGAATAAATTATTATTATTATTATTATTATTGTTATTATTGTTATTATTATTATTATTATTATTATTATTATTATTATTATTATTTTCGGGTTTTAGCCGGTTCCTTCCGGAGTTTTGAGCCCAGGCATTCAAACATTTGTAAAAGAATATCTATGACTTTTTGGTTTTTCACATTCTCGTACAGTGTCGTTTCGTTGTTAAGTTTGTAGTTACCTCACTAGTTGGTACACATAGAAGGACTAAATGAGATATTTTAGCGTAAAGATGTTTCTTGTATTCAAGACATTGATTCAGTGTCAGCGTCCACCTGTTTACAATTTAAAAAGTCTGTACTATGACTAGTGTCTGGGAAAGAGACTATAAACCCCAACCACGTGTCATAGATGTAAGTTCAGCAACCAAGGTAACCACTATCATTTCGTGCCAGATCTGTAACTAAAATGAAGTTAATATCCTTGTCTGTGACAATCTCACTTTTTTGCATGCTTTTCAGATATTTTGAAGTTCTGTGTCGGCAAATCAGATGGCAATTACCAAGATGTGACTGACTGTCGCAGATTCATTCAGTGTTCTGGAGGGCGGA
Source organism: Pachyseris speciosa (assembly GCA_016490735.1). Classification (NCBI taxonomy): domain Eukaryota; kingdom Metazoa; phylum Cnidaria; class Anthozoa; order Scleractinia; family Pachyseridae; genus Pachyseris; species Pachyseris speciosa. The sequence goes on along the minus strand of JAEMWC010001019.1, from coordinate 107,987 downwards.
CGTTCATCATAAAATGTCCATCAGGGTGGTATGATCCGGTAAAGGACCAGTGTGTCGACGGCATTGGTGAGGTCGGCTGTTTAAGTCGATAACTCGGAAGTGGAGTTACCGCTTTCTCAGCATTTCTATAGAAAACTGACACAGAAAATATGGACGATAGTTTTCCATTTAATCACACAAGCTAAACCGTGACGGATAAAAACTGTACTCAGAGAAACACAAATCAGTCAAAAAATCCTGAAAACATTTATGATGCAAGCCAGAATTTTTCCAGGTTTTATTGCCGCAGCTATACGACTTAAGTTGGGTACATAACTCAGCTGGTCTTTCACATATTTAAATCCAGTCACCTACATTCTTTTCCTTTGCTATAATGCTCCACGTTTCACATAAAGGGCATAGTATAGCTATAAGAGAAGAGCCACAACAGCCGTGAAACGCGTATTTTTTGTTCATTTCTATTCATCACAAGAGGTTAACATTTATATACAATTAATTGTAACCTTCATAGATTCACTTTTACAGTTATTAGTACATAGCCAGCGCTTGAGATCAATGCTAGTTAAAAACCATTCTCAGTAAACTCGTCAGTATCAGTAAGTTACCCTCAGTATGGTAAGTTATTAATCCTTTGCGACCGCAATTAACAGAATCACTTTAAGCTACGATGATTTGGACTTGATTAAGGCCATACATCGTTATCGTCCTCGTTGTCGTCGTCAACGTCATTATCATCATTCTTTTCGTACTCGCTATCGATTTCTTAATTAATTTCTAAGGAAGTAAGGAGGTTACTACAAGTTTTCCTTTACTATAGTATAGTCTTGTTAGCTGTCCATCTGTGGGCAGCGGTTGACCTGTCGAGGAGACAATGCTAGAGGTCATACCTTGAACATGAGATATCCCAATATCGTGCGTATCACCAAGAGGAGAGATTTTGTGACATGAAGTAATTATCAATATCAGGATATTTCCGTGAAAAAGCTGCGCTGAGGTGTTCAAGTTCCTGTTTCGTCTTTAAAAATCATTTCTTGATTTCATCTCACTTGTGATCACGAAACACGCATCCTCGAGTAAATACAAATTTTGGCCATGAAGTGGGCTAATCCCATTACACTACATGTCAATACTAATCATCTTCGCAGTCAGAATCGTCACTGCTTCTGCCGCACTTCTTTTCTTCCTTGACTGATCCGCTGCATCCACTTTTGCTAGAGCCGATACAAACGCGCCTTCGCCTTTTCACTCCCTGCCCACATGTTGTCGAGCACGCACTCCACGGTTGCCATAGTGACCAGTAGCTTGGTGGTGTATCTGTCCCAAAATAGCATTCACAAGATGTTGTCAGAAGGAAGTTTATAAATCAGTATGCTATGTCGAAATGTTTTTAACATTTTTCTAACATGGCAACGCTCCAACTCAAGTATGAAAACGTTAATCGTGGTTACGGTTACAATGCACCATTTTTTTAAACTCCACTTTAAGAATGCAATTCTGGAAAATGAGCCTTTAGATTTTGTTTTTATTTGGCTACATCACTCTTCCGCAAGAAAAGGATTTACAGCGCTTACCAGTCACACGCGCCCTCCAACGATTTTTCCCATTTTCGAAAACTAAGTTTTGGTGGACGTCAATCAAATGTTTCCATGACAATATAGTCCTCGTTTCGTGTCAGTTTCGCGGCCATGTTCAATCGTCGTTGTGATCAGGTATATAAATCGCTCAGTTATTACTGACAAAGTCGTTTCCAGTTTAATTCGTTGAGTTGGAGGATTATGTCGAGACAACATGGTCTGTCCTTGTGACCAGAAACGAAAAATATCAGGTAGCTGAAAACATTGGCTTCAGTAAATGAGTCGAGTTGTGTGGAAATTGACTTTTTATCAGGTTTTACGGATGTAGATTATTTTAGCCGCAGAAATTCTTGTCATTCGTTATGCTGTAAGATAATCCAGAGCTCTATCTTGACGAGTTGCAAGTGTGGTTTGAGAACGAGAGAGGTGAGGCGTATGCATTGCAAACCCTCAGCAGAACTGTACGACAAATGGGATTGACAGTACTGAAAAACAGTACTGAAAGCCGCAAAAGTTTAGCAGTCAAATTTTTGTAGTTCTTCCTGTAATAAAGGTTATTATTTAGTTCTCATGTTGTTGTGGTTGTACACTGTTCGTAAATTTGTAGCCTCAAACATTGCCCGTGAGCAAGGCGAATGAAATTAGGCACAGAGTTCAGACGATTTACTTCTCAGTTTCAACCAGAATAGTTTCTGTTTATCGACGAGTCAAGTAAAGATGAGAGAGCAACCCCGTTATTGTCATGGATACATTTGATTGACGTCCACCAAAATTTAGTTTTCGAAAAAGGAAAAAGCCGTTGGAGGGCGCGTGTGACTGGTACGTAACCGCTGTAAAATGCAGGTACACTCGTTGAACAAGATTGTAGAGGTATTTAATAACTTATTCTTCAAAGGTGAAAATCTGAGTCCAAGAAAGCAAGATTGAAATTTGCCGAAAATGATGAATAGCTACACAATATTTGTTAATTTTAGTCTGGGGATTGTATATCTAAATACAAAATTATTATATCAAGCGAGAAGAGTTGCCCCTTAACTGGCCTTGTCAGAAGAGCGAAAGACGGAGGGAGACTCTCCAGAAGTCGTGTATTTTCTCATGTGAGCATGCGCAACGGTTGCTAAGAGACCGCCTCGTTCCCAAATTTATTGCGCAACGTTGGCTCAATTTTGTTCATCAAATACATCCTTTTAGTACAGACTCGCGCATCATAACCGGTTTAAACCTGGACCAAACCGGAAATTAAGCATCTAATTATCCAAAATCGTGGATGATGGCAAAGAAAATACTCGACTTCTGCAGAGTCTCCCTCCCTCTTTCTCTATTCGGACAAGGCAAACGGGAGACTCTGCTCGTAGGTAGGGCTTGTAAGGAACTTAAGACTCAACCAGTCTTAATACTCATGTCTTCATTTTACAAACAGTATCGAACGTTTCATGCTCGAAATCTTCGGTACTTCTTTATAAATATCATTTCTTTCTTATTGTAGTCATCGTGGCATGTATAAGATTAAAATAAACAATTACCAAAATTTTAATAACCCTGAGAAAACGACAACGAACCTAAGATACACGTATCCTCTAATTTTTCTGGATAATTAATTGCATTTTATACTGGAGACGAAACGTGTATGCAGGTCTTGCGCTGTTTTGTTATCAGCTTGTTTTTTTGTTTATTCAGTCAAGAAACCTTGCTTTCTCGTGCACCCTTTAGAAAAAGAGTTAAACGAGTAAAAGAAAAATAAAGTAGAATTGTGATCCGGTAATGGATTTTCCGTACAAAGAAAAGCAAAACCTTACTGCGGTAAATAACGACGTTCCGAGCTGGTGTCATCGCGACGAGCTTTCTCAGGATATTACTGTAAAATTAAATGAAAGAAATTCTGCACTTGCCATAGCGCTATGCAAATTTAGTGAACTCTTCCAAAAGACTCGTATAATTTCTTAAAATTTCTAGCTACCTTGATGATCTAATGCCGACACGATCACCCCGAATCAAAAACATCGGTTTTCATCCTTAATAGTCTGTTTTCGGTCAGAGTTTAAAGGCACTGGGTGCAGATTCTCGCCTAAGAAGATTTTACATTTACAAACATTACGAAAAAAATTCATATCACCAAATATCCGGGACGCCTTTCTTTGAAGTAACAATTCTCGCCGACTTAACAAAGATCAACATTGTCCTCGTTTTCTGAAAGGAAACATATGAATGTTGTGCCGCGTAGCACTAGGAACACAAATAGTGGAATAGAGAATTAACTCTCAAGTGTAAATTAAAGTGCTACTTAAACCCATGAATAACCCACTGGGCGTTAGCCCTAGTAAAGGGAAACAGGGAACCACACGAGGCAAAGAAAAAATCTTTTGACCTCGGTGGGAATCGAACCCACGACCTCCGGATTAGATCTACCGTTACTCTGCCGACTGAGCTACAAGGTCGCACAGAGGTCAAAAGATTTTTTCTTTGCCTCGTGTGGTTCCCTGTTTCCCTTTACTAGGGCTAACGCCCAGTGGGTTATTCATGGGTTTAAGTAGCACTTTAATTTACACTTGAGAGTTAATTCTCTATTCCACTATTTGTGTTCCTAGTGCTACGCGGCACAACATTCATATGTACCCTTACTTTCTCTTTGCCGCGATTCACCATCTAAAATCGTCCCTGACTTTCTCTGTGCGACCTTGTAGCTCAGTCGGCAGAGTAACGGTAGATCTAATCCGGAGGTCGTGGGTTCGATTCCCACCGAGGTCAAAAGATTTTTTCTTTGCCTCGTGTGGTTCCCTGTTTCCCTTTACTAGGGCTAACGCCCAGTGGGTTATTCATGGGTTTAAGTAGCACTTTAATTTACACTTGAGAGTTAATTCTCTATTCCACTATTTGTGTTCCTAGTGCTACGCGGCACAACATTCATATGTACCCTTACTTTCTCTTTGCCGCGATTCACCATCTAAAATCGTCCCTGACTTTCTCTGTGCGACCTTGTAGCTCAGTCGGCAGAGTAACGGTAGATCTAATCCGGAGGTCGTGGGTTCGATTCCCACCGAGGTCAAAAGATTTTTTCTTTGCCTCGTGTGGTTCCCTGTTTCCCTTTACTAGGGCTAACGCCCAGTGGGTTATTCATGGGTTTAAGTAGCACTTTAATTTACACTTGAGAGTTAATTCTCTATTCCACTATTTCTGAAAGGAAAGTTTACTTATTTGCTTAGTTAGAAGCTGACAAGCTTGAAATAGCGTAGTGGGTATTTCATTAGCCTCTCCTGTTCGGGTTTCTGCATTTTTATTAGTTATTTATTTTTTGAAACTGCCAAAAAATCTACCAAACACGTATACCTCCCAGTTCCAAGGGCGTAAGCAATGCATTATTACGACAAGTTTTTATCACGTCAACCAGTTGCAGTTTTTTTATGGTTTGCCGTACAGGGTATCATGATTGCAACTGCTCTTCAAACATTTCTTTCTTTTTCTTTTTTTTTTTTTTTTTACTTACCTCTTATCTGATGAAAAACGAAACCTTGGCGGAAACGAAGCGACTTTTTCGCGCCCTGGCATTCATGCCCCAGTTTAGTTAGCCCTTCACTGTTGACCTCACAGGTTCCCAGTCTTGGATCAAAATTGTAGGAGATGCAATCTTGCGTGCTTGCACAAGCAGACAGACATTGCAACCAGTCATCTAGGCGAAGGCTTTGTATAACGTATCCCGGTAGATACATGTTTCGATATGTGAAGAGAAAAGGAATAGGACTGGATAGCGACTCTTGACCGAAACCTGGCTTGCACCACTGAATATTCACAAGGAAAAGGAAGCGTATAATTTTCCACTGAAATGTAGATACCCCTGAATCCCAACGCAACGGTTGTGCTTTAGTAATCATCACTGTTTTGCTTTTGCCACCGCTGCGAAGACGATTCCAGGTAACTA
>JAEMWC010001019.1:72500-97500 GCA_016490735.1 Pachyseris speciosa | reverse complement strand
ACTAATAACTCGGAAGATTCAAATTACCAATCCGCCCAACTTTCAAAAATGGCGGGAGAGGAAGCGCTTTTAATGAGTTCACTAGTACTGATTCTCGCTATATTTTTGCGAAAGAGAAGTAGTTTCGTTCAGAGGATGCGATTAATTTCTCGGTAGATGCGGAGGATGCGACAGAATGTTGTAATCTTGGCAATTCAACGCCAAAACAACATTCATCGCCGTAAGCGCAAGATCATGTGGGTCTATTCAAGGCCGCAGTTTTGGTTCGAACAGCTCGTTGTAAATCGTTACCAAGATCATCTGTGGCGCGAGCACTTCAGAGTAGAGATACTTTTGAACACATCTGTGTACTCGTTGGCCCTGAGCTGGTACGACAGAACACAATTCTTCGCCAAGCTATCTCCGTAGAGAATAATAATAATAATAATAATAATAATAATAATAATAATAATAATAATAATAATAATAATTTAGAACTTATATAGCGCATTTTCCATGTGTATATGATCAAATGCGCTTTACAAGCAGATGAAATTGGAATTTGGAAATGTTGGTTAGAGAAGCGAGTTGCCGTTGCTCTTTGGAGATTAGCTACTGGGAATTCATAGAGAACCGTCAGGCTAACCTTTGGAATCGGTCGATGCACTGCTATGAATGTAAAGGACCAATTCTGCACTACCTTGTGGCGAAGAGCGAACGATTTTATCAAATTTCCCAAGACCGAGGCCGAGCGTCTGGAAAATAATTTTGCCAGATTGTTTGGCAGGCATCTGTCACTACACGCGATGCGATTGGCTGCGGTATTTGTCGGGACAAGTTAGGCCCGGGTCGCATTACAGACCAATTTTAAAATTGGCTGATTTCAAAACGTCTGCAAAAATCAAATTGCAAGACCGGAAGTGAAACTGATAAAATAAAATTTACGGTCGCATTTCAGTTTTGGTAAAATGCAAACGTCAATCACACAGAGGAAATTTTAGCGGCAAAAATGTCTTCAGTCACGAAATTTGCCATGCGGCCGAACGGGGCAATTTGCATTACGACTGTATTGTTGTTGTTACTTGCTATTCAGCGTCAGCGAACCCAGTTGTTTGGGTTTATTTTAATGACCGAAAGATGGTTAAACGAGCACAACAGACTATTACTTGCCGCTGCTCTCTTGCGCGAACAAAATCGTCAACGGCGACGACTACGACGAGCGCCATATGCATGGAGACTTCCACGTGTGAATGGATCGTGGTTTGAGATACACTACAACGATCGCGCTATCCCAGAGACCTTTTTCCGGCAGCAGCTTAGAATGAGTAGAGCTACCTTCGATACAATTGTGAATATACTCGGCCCTCGAATTGTGAGAGAAAATTCGCGATTCAGAGCTTGTTTATGTCCTGCAAAAATACTTGCTATTGGATTGTATCGTTTAGCTCATGGCAACTCTTACCTAACAATTGGCCCAGCCTTCAATGTTGGAAAGTCAACAGTTATAGAAGCCGTGCAAGATGTAGTAGGTGCCCTTTATGAACTTCGTGATGACCACATTAAGTTTCCCGAGAACCTTGCGGAAATAACCACATCGATTCAATCGTTTGAGGAATTGTCTGTCCTACCAAACATTGTAGGCGCAATAGACGGCTCCCATGTCCGAATTAAAGCGCCAAAAGACAGTGCAGCTGACTACTTCAGTCGGTACCAGCAGCATGATTTCATAATACAAGCTGTTGTCAATGGACACAAAATTTTCACGGATTTCGCTTGTGGATTTCCTGGAAGTATGCATGACGCTCGTGTGCTACGAGGAAGTGGGATTTTCACACGAGCAGAGCAAGGGGAAATTTTCACCGCACCTGTAGTGCATTTGGCTGGTAGAGAAATTACTCCTTATCTTGTAGGGGATAGCGCATACCCTTTGAGCCCTTGGTTGATGAAACCTTACCCAGAGGGAACTAGGGATCCCGATGAAATTGCCTTCAACAAGGAACTATCCTCTGCCAGAGTACAAGTGGAATGCGCTTTTGGCATGCTGAAAAATCGTTGGAGGATTCTACAGAAACGCTTTGATAGCAATATCGAATTTGCAATTAAAGCTACCATTGCCTGTGCAGTACTGCACAACATTTGTCTGCGAAACAACGATGCATGGGACGAGAATGATGATGACGATGACGACGACCACGAGCTACCTGGAAATATACCGCCAAATGCAATTCGAGATGGGGATGATATAAGAAATATCCTCAAGGACTTCGTTTCAGGCTAAAATAGCCTTCCAAATGATTTTCTCAATTTTATTTTGATCTAGGTTCAACAAAACGTTGTCAGTAACGACCAGTAACAATCCCATTCTGGAAATTCAAGTTCACACATTAACAAATTATATCATTGGTTGTAGTGTAGTCAGTACTGTAACATTATCAGAAACACTTTTAATGCTGAGTATCACCAGTGCAGTGAGGAAGAAGACGATACCAATTATAATTACAGTTGAATTAATGTTTCTTTGTTGTGGACTTACATTTATCAAACACTGTTCAAACGTCAATTGAAATCACAACATGTATTTCATTTGTTATTGTTTTGCAAATATTGGGTCAAGGCCCCTACTAAAGAGTTCATGGTTTCAGCTTGCTGTTCTTGAACCCTATTAAAATTTGTCATAAATGCAGTCATTTCTTTGCGTTGTTCGTCCATGCCCGAGAAGGCAGCTTTAAACATTTCCTTGTACTCTTGATCATTTTCCTCCTCCCGAGCTCTCTTTCTGCTCAGTTTCCTTTGTGTTCTCTTCTCTTTCTTACTATCTTCTTCTGCAACAATCTGCTCCTATTCGTTGCTAGCCTTCTCTTCTTCAACAGAAGTACTACCAGAGCTGGAGCCTGCCTGAGCGACGTGACGGAGTGTCACGCCATCTCTACAGCCAAGAACTTGGTCGATTTCTTCATAGAAAACCGACTGCTTTCGGTTTCCCCCGCTCTGTCTCCTGTTCCAGTCCTTGGCAGCCTTGTATCGGTCAATCCAGTATTTCATCTTCTTCTGGCACTTGTCACTTGTTTTTTTTAGTGCCACATTTTGTGCTCAGCTCACGAGCAATCCGCTCCCAAACTTTCCGAGCATCCTTGCTCTCCAGACTGTCGAAATTGTCCGCCCAAAGTCGGACCAGCAGCTTTTTTTCTTCTTCGCTCCACTTTTCGTAGGACTTCCTCCCTTGTTGTTCCGTTCTAGAAGCTGAAACGGCATCAGGAGAGTCGTCAGAGTTGCTCGAGCACGGAGACTGTTGGGACTCGCCAGAAATATTTGCACTCGCTGGAGAGCTTCTGGTATAACTGAGTGGCAAGTGGCTCTCAGGTGTTCTTTGTTCGGGGCTTAAACCGGGCCAAAATGGAGGTTCTTGGCTCAGATCCTGAAGGTAGGACGTGTTCGGCATTTGACCGTAGAACGGGTAGAAAAAATCTCGCCTGTCCATGTTTCGAATAGAGCATACGAAATGAATGAGGAAATTTCCCGCGCTCTTTTGCGTTTCGTGACCTCGCCGTATCTATATAGAGCTATCGGGAGTCGATTTTGACAACCGTTGACAGCTTTGACGGCGGGCTCCTTTGTTTTTACAAAATTTGGAAAAATCGGTCAGCCCCACCCAAGCACACCGGCGTCTTTGATGTTTTTTTCCGATTTTGAAATTTTTGAAAAAGCACAAATGAGGAGTCGCATTAGAAAATAGACGTGTTGACAGATTTTAATCCCTAGAGTAAACAATTTTTCACAAAATTGGTCCTAATGCGACCCGGGCCTTAAACCATCTTGCGACTGCATGAGTTTCCTGTCGTAAAGGCGAGAAAACCCGTTGTTTTTCCTTGTGAAAACAGTTGGCATTGTTAACTCGCTAAACACTAGACAAAGTGTTTTCACTGTATTTCCGCACTTTTCTGACTTTATCTAGCTAAAATTGTCCTAGGTAGGCTTAGGTGATTTATTTTTGAAAAGCGCGTCGCTTAGTATACACATACAGGCAGGTTTCACGGGGGCATACGCGCGGTACTTTCTATTAAGGGCCCATTAAAGTATCTTTTGATGCCGTTGCTAGGGAAAAATCAATTTGCTATAACTCTGCACATGTATGCTTCAATTGGACCAAATTTGGGCAATACCCATGGGGGGCAAATATGGTCCAGTGCATGACGTCATCGGACCACGCCCAATGTCACGTGACCAGAAACAGAAAAATGCATTTTAAATAAATGGCTTAAACCTCTTACCCTCATTTTCTGTACAGTAACAATACAAAAGCCGTTTTGAAGAAATTTAAGCATGCGTTTTGGCTTATGATAAAAAATAAAAAAATGGGAATGGAAAATGTGCTTCTTTGACCACTCTTTTGAACATATTTTTTTTGTTTTTCATTTTGTCGCAAAACCCATGCTTGAATTCCAAGAAAATATGATGTTCTTTCGAATTGTTTTAAAATCGAGCAACTACAATTATCTCTCGGGGAGAAAAGTCAATTTTTTCGCGGCACCGGAAGTGGCGAGCGAATTTTCAGCGACCTGGTGCCTAAGCATTGTGGCCAGTCACATCTGCGTTTTGTTTTATCGAACAATCACTTTCTTTTTCACAGTCACGGTGTTGTAGATTACTTAAATTACTGTTGACTAGGTTCTCAAGCGAGGCTGATGTTGTAAGGAGAAGTTGTCCATCACAGGTTTCGAGCTCACCATTATCAGTCAGGCTTTCTATCGAGTGGTTAAAGTGGTTAGCATTAATTTTTGATGTAAGAATGAAATTCTTGTGATCTAGAGCTGCTTTCAAGGATGCTCACCGTCTTTTGCTCCATGCTGTCTTGGGAGAGCTTCGTTTATTTGTGTTATATTTAAACAATGGAGTTTCTCAGGTTCGGAAGGACAGCATGAGTTCACGGACACAGGTTCACAGGATCGCACAGTTTTATCGCAAGATCGGAGCGGTCAAAAAGGCCGCGGACACAGAGTTTCTTTTGAAGTTTGCAGGTGATGATAGCGTAGTACTAATTTCAGTTTGTGTCTCCGCATCTTTGAGATTTCGATTTCCAACCTGACACTGGAAATCTTTTACTGTCACCTTTTCGAGATTTCCCCATCGACATGCAACCATCGCTGCGGCTTTCTGTTTACGTCCGTACGTGGATGACATTTTCAAGCAGAACACTCAAGTTTCAAAAATAAAGGTACGACTCACATGTTGTAAACGTAAAGCACAAAATTCAGGGGCACCAAACGACAAGTTTCGGTAGATATCTCTTCTGTGGAGAGTAGTTCGCCTTGGGCATTCGGTGTCGATTAAAGAGTGCACTCGGCCTAAAAGATTCGCAATGGGGAAATAATGGCCCCTGAGGTTTTCGGAAAGGTCATAATTGCTGTTTTTGGCAGTTAAAAACGTCAGCTAACATTTTCGGGAAGAAATTATTCCCTAGAAAGTTCGTGGAAAGTTCATTTCAGCTTGAATTTTCTCAAAGGAAGATTTTGTTCCCTAACATTTTCGGGCAATTAAAACTTCAGCTAGGGAGTCCGAACAGATGAAATTTTTCTAGCTAACAAAAACATCACTTAAAACAGACTTCAAACACCGTAAGGTACTTAGGCTATGTCTACACTATACCGGATAGCTCTTGTGCCGGCACGAAAACCATACCGGATAGGGCTTTTGTTCACATTCAAAACGATGATTTCGACACGATTTTTGCGTCGGAGCGATGCTGGGCCGCTGCGGTCTTGAAAGTGAATCGTCACATATCGGATAGGTTTTCGTGACACTTTCTGGTGTAGTGTGAACAGAGAATCGAACCGAAACGGAAATCAACAACGAGGAGCAAAATTTGGATTCTAGTGGAAAGATAGCGGCGGTTTTGGGCCACTGCCGTTCACACCACGCCGTAGTATTTTTCACAACGGCATAAAATGCTATCCGGCATAATGTAGACATAGCCTTAAAAATGCCTTTCCACAGCTTTTGGTTGATTTGGCTCGTTGGGTGCCTCCGAAAATCAATTAATAAAAATGTAAACAAAAGGTTTTCGATCTTGTATTTGTTGCAACGAAGCAAAAAAAGGTTACCGGCGACTTGAACGAGCCAGCGACCGGCCTACGCCGAAGAAAGCGCGCGAAAAAATTTGGGCTGACCGGAAGTGAAATTGCACTTGGTTAGCAACCGTGTACCTTAGCAACGAGATACTTCAATGGGCCCTTAAACAATGCAAAACTTTATATCACTGTTAACCCTTTGAATACCAACTTAGTGCCATTTTTTTAGTAAATTTTTAGTGATAATTAGTCTGGAGGACTAATCTTCTCCATTTAAGGGGTTGCGATGGAAATAACAGCGGCCTTGTGTCACTGTGGGCTCACTGTAAAGGTGTGACGTCACGCACATTAGCGGCTGTTGTTCGTTTACCGAGTCAACAAGCTTGATTGTGGTAAATTTGCCGCTTTATGAGGTTTTTTCGAGCCATTTTCCTCCACAAAGGCCCCCAGGCTGGCATCCTTAAGCTGGAATGTGGGTAAAGGCAAGCCTTTGAAAGAAGCCAGAGGTGAGAGACGGTTTCTTGCTGAATGAGACGCTAAACCTGCTTCGTAGCCAATATGGCGGTGGATGGCCGAAGCTGTCTCTCTGCTAACTTTGTGGAAGGATTCCAGGACCTACCAAGGCAATTTGGACTAGTTTTGACTCGTAAAAAGTTCAATCGACGTCATATTTTCCTGGTAGTACTGGGTGGCCCGACACTTACAAAAAAACTTGGAAATAGGAAATGGAAGGGTTCTATGTTGGTGGAATAGTTGCCTTTCCCAGAATCCTTTTGGGGCGTGAACAAGACAACTTGAGATACGCGAGATTGGCTCCAATAAAATGGCTAAAGCGTGGCCCGCGGAGAAAGTGAGAGCAAAATTTCCATCCAGATGCCAAGGTCTGGCCTTAAGGTTTGCTGTAAATGTAGAATTTTGATTTTTGGGCAACGTTTTTTATTAAAAAGTTGACCACGAAAATGTGTAATTTTAAGTGTGGTTCTTTGGTCAAAAGATTGGCATTTTGGGCATTGTTGCCAAACAGACTGTGCTATGCAGCGGTATTCGGGTATTGCTGTCGTTCTTTTTTGGATTTGATAATTGCGAAAAGGACCATTTAGTGCTATTTACACATTATTATGTCTTTGTGACAAAATTTAAACACGAAATAAATCATGAAAGCAAAAGCGGTATATTCTACGCATATATGCGTAGTTGGTAGTCAAAGGGTTAAGTTAAATAACCCAGATTACGAAAATACCGGCGTTTTTATATATTATTGAATAGATTAGCGCTCAGACGTCGTCAAACCCAAAACTAGCAACATTTACTCAACTGAATTACTCGCTCTTGTGTTAACGCGTACAACCAACCAAACTGCACCATATCAATCAAAAGATGATAAGCTAATAAAGTGTGTCGGGCTTTTAAAAGTTGGACAACACAAAATTTTTGTAGTCGCTTCGGGGATTAACACGTCACGGAAAATTATTTGGAATTTCGTAAAAGCCCGATATATTTTGATGCACTAATATCTGAGAAACATTCTGGCCAAATTTCGTTGAAATCTGACAAATCTACATACCCTATTAATTCATTTGAACAGGAAGAATTTGCGCAAAAAAAAAAAAGAGCCGTGTTTTCGGCCTTGAAACATTTTCAGAGTTCTCACACATCATGTAAGAGCTTGTCAACACGCTAATGCCGCCGACTAATCAAACAAAGCGAAGCATAGGCTTTTGTACATTATGCTAGCATTTTTTCGAGCATTTTAGTGAGGCAAAAGCATTGAGCATTATTCAAGCATTTTAGTGGCTTTTTCCCGGAAAATTAATTTTTTCCGAGAAACTGAGAAAGAAATAATTATTTTAGAGAAAATGAAGACTAAAACTCAGAATTCATAGATGAGTTCGAGGATTATGTTTTCTTGGCTGTATTTATGAACTTGCATACGTTGCTGTTGTTACTTGCAACACTTGTACGTTTTTGTAAGTGTGAACAGTTAACACCATGTTGAAAAACTTTAAAATTATTTTAAAAAACCGTTTATATAATGAGCATTATCGGAGCATTTTAGTGGTTTTTTTTGGGAAGACCGAGCATTTTAGTGGGAAAATTGGAGCATTAAGGTGGAGCATTTTAGTGGGGAAACAAAAGCATAATGTACAAAAGCCTAGCGAAGCATCTCCTGTAGCGTTCGACAGACAAACATAGTAATTAAATTCGCAGGAAAGGATTCAGCTTTTATTGTAGAGCGATACGTTCGCGTTAGGAAAAGTCAAGTCTCGTGCTGAAAAGCCTTTGGCTAAACTAAAATGAGGAAAAAACCGTGCGAAAGTGGCAGATCAGGATAGCGGTAACTCTAGCAGAGCTGATCCTCATTAACGTCAAACACTGTTACTACATAAATTATGACACCTTCACTCATTTACCAATTTTCACGCAGAAAACTTTTTTCTAAAGATAGGTCGCGTTCTTTTTAACATTTTGAACTGCTGTTTGCACAAAACTCTGCATTATGTTTTTTTTTTCAACAATTAGCTAATAAATTTGTTTTTCAAAAATATAACCATTTTTCCCTTTCTGTAACCTTAAAGGGAAACAAGGGTCTAGAAAAATTTCACCTAAAATGAAAGTTCATAAGGTGAAATAACTGAGAATAACATTGATTTGACCTGTCATCAATTTCTTTACCGGTAAATGCGGTAATCCCGTGGGCCGCCAACTTTGCTGTGACGTCAATTAGACAAGGCGAGCTGGCTTGAGAAGATGTAAACAGTGAGTGATATGGAGAGTGAGAACGATTCAATTCTCGAGCCAGATATCTCTTCAAATTTGGCAATACACCCGTTTATGTTTGAACCACAAAAGGGCTGGTCCTCAGGAGAAGAAGTTCACTTCAGCGTGACTCAAGGTAAACAAGAAACAGAAGAAACCTAAGCCGAGCGTAGCATTCCATCCATCGCGCCTTGGCCGATCACGAATAGTGCATCTGCTGCAATTGCCAGGTTTTGTCTACAGAAACCGAAAGCATTTGCTGGTAGGAGATGGCCGTTCTGGGAGACCGACTTTAAAAAGTCGACTTTTCCCGCAATAACCGAACGCGCAGGGATTATAATCGCACAATCTGCTCGCCAGTGCAGGCGAATAGTACTGGGATGTTGTCCATTTATCCAGGAACGCTGCACAGATACATAACAGAAACACGAGTCCTTTCAACTAGTGTGTTTGTTGGCGGATGTTTTAAAGACTGATCTTGTCGTCTTGTCATGTGCGCGGTGATCCACTAGAAGCAGAAGGTCCCTCAAAATGTACCGTATGGGTTTACAACAGAGTAATTTCGTGATGTATAAAATCAACTTAATTAAGCGATGTCCACAAATAAATTCCTATTTTACCACACTACCAACTGAACCAAGAGAAAAATTTGTTGCTTATTTAAGAGATTTCTCAAAAGGGCGATATAAATATGCTTCGCGTGCTTGATTTTGTGAACATTTCCTCCCGAGAGCGGGCTACCGTGCACAGGTTAAAATACTATAGTCTGGACTTCGCTACGGGAACTCGAATGTTTTGTTCAACGGATGTTCATTTCTTGGAACAATTTTTGGTTCCAGTCATTTTTCTTCGATGAAACTTAGGCACTTGTAGTCAGCCTACATAGTATTCCTGGTCTCGCTTACAAATACGCAATTCAAGTAAATTGCGAGACTACACAAGAGAGTAATTGTGGACGCCAAAACCTACCACACAGTTTTATTTCTCTACATGAAAAAGTGTAAACAAGGTTGATTTCATTTAACATGTTCAGTTAAGGCATGCAACTAACTAGGATGGAATTGAATAAACTTTTTAATCCTCAAGGCTTATATTCTTTTGGGATTGTTAAATCATATCATTTTCTGAAATTATTACATATTTCAGAAGCATGCATGAGATTAGCTGCCTACCGACAGTTCACGTGTTGGAAATACAACTGTACAACAGCCTTGGAAAGGGGAATAGACGGGTGATTCCTTCTTGCGTTGTCTCGGCAATCCAAAATGAATGCCCACAAGAAGGCGGTAATAACACAGGCTTTAAAGATGAGATGCCAAGGGAATTGATTGTTTGCCCGGTTAACACTGACTTGAACCTGCGTATCTATAAAAAAATAAATAAACCGACGGGACCTCAACTCCATTATTAAAGCTCCCTTCTTTGAAAATCGAAGGAAATTCTAGAGTACATGCTGAAGGCATTATTCATGCAATGCGAGCTGAAAATGGAAGGGACAGCTTCAGCAAATCAGCTGTCAAATAGTGGCTTCCTTCCTCTCCCCTTTCTTCCGAGAAGCTGTGCCTGTAAAGTAATAGTTTATAAACAAGGGACAATTAAATTTATTTTTACGCACCCCACCAAACGAGGAAGGCTATGAACTCACGGTGCAGTCCTCGTCTGAAATTAAAATGGCTATCGCTGTGAATTTAGACAATTACTTTCTCACTATCCCGACAAAATATACGGCCACAAAGCTTGCGTGACAAAATATGTACGGCTAATGCTGTGAGTTTGAGTGTTCAAAAACTGGAGAAAACCGTTCGCTATGGTAAAGAAAATAGAAGAGGAAAGCGAGGAACTCCATAGTAAGCAGGGGCACCCAGCGACACGTTTCGGTAGATATCTGTTCGGTGGAGGGTGGTTCGCCTTAGGCTTTCGGGGTAGATTAATGATTGCACTCGGATTTTCGTTAGTTGAACGTGGGCTAAAAGATTCGTAATGAGGAAATCATAGCCCCTGAGGTTTTCGGAAAGGTCGTTATTGCTGTTTTTGGCAGTCAGAAACGTCAGCTAGCATTTTCGGAAAGAAAAATAGTTCCCTAGAAAGTTAACTTCACCTAGGATTTTCTCAAAGGAAGATTTTGTTTCCTAACATTTTCGGGCAATTAAAATTTCAGCTAGGGAATCCGAACAGATGAAATTCTTCTAGCTATTGAAAACATCACTTTGAACATACTTCAAACAACATAGGGTACTTAAAAATACCTTTCTATAGCTTTTGGCTGATTTGGCTCGTTGGGTGCCCCTGAGTAAGCACATTTTAAGTAAAGGCATTAAACACGAATGAAAACAATCTCACGTACCGGAAGATCTCGCGTGTTGTCCTCTGATGCAACTTGAATTGGTCGGAACAGTCAAAGCAGTTCAAGGCGGTAATTTACACCCACGTTTTTATTTTTGCGAGCTACAATCTTCTCATTCTTTCACACGAAGGTAGTACATGAAAGGTAACCCGTCCTTTAGCATTTGTATAAGTGTTGTTGCAGATAACAGCAAGATATTGAATCAAAATGACTTAAACTTCACAGAAATCCTCTGTTTGCCAAAATGCTACGTTCAGCCTCGATATCATTTCTCAGTTCCAAGATGGCGGCCCCGTGCTCTCAAAAGTCATCTGAATAGAATTCAGAAAGGCGCTTAACCAAACGAATACCAGATTTGAAATTGTGTGTACATGGCCATTCATTTAAGGTAAAATTTTTCTAGACCCTTGTTTCTCTTTAAAGCTACTCAGCGCGTCTTTGTACTTGCGTCTCCATGGTAACGAATTTTGTACAAATGGCATATCTTATTTTGTAGGTGCTTATGATAGCTCTACTATGGATCCTGTGTCTTTCTCACAAGTGTTGTTTCTGGTGTCCCTCCTAAGCCTCGACAGTTCAGTCTACGGCAAAAAAAAAGTTAATTGTCAAAAGTTCAAGTTTCACATCGATGAGATGTCATCCACGACCACATCCTTGAAGGTCACGTGTTCAAGCGCTTGACCGTCGCTAGAGCAACCAAATGTCACATCATGTGCAAAGATGACTGTCTTTGCTTATCCATGAACTATTTCTCGTCTGCTAAGGAGAATAACTGCGAGCTCAACAGCGCTAACAAACAAATGGAACCAGCTGCAATGAAATGCAAGCCAGGGGGTAATTATTATGATCTAGTGAGGAGCTACACAGTTCAGGTACGTCGTGTAATATGGAATATTGTGTAGCCGTGTGTTTGTGAACTGCCAATTAGACATGTCTAAAAGTGCCTTTTTGGTCTTACATTGTAAATGCTTTCTAACTTTGATTTCTATAAAATTTATTAAAGAGGAGATTTTTTCAATTTTAATTAAAATGCACATAGTATGGATTAATCACGATCCTTCATAATTGAAGAGTAACAGAAACAAACTTGTTTGATTGCTAATTTTCGGCCAGTTTTCGGCTAGTTTTCGGCTAGTTTTTTCGGCTAATTTTCGGCTAGTTAGGTAGATAAAAAATTTTTGCCAATATAATAAGAAGATAAGACAGCGCTGTAAATAACGAAGGTCTAATAACCTACAATGCTTCACGCATTAGGGTGGAAAGAAATACATACCAGGCAAGCATGAATGTGTGAACCGATGTTGTCGCCCCAATCCCTGTGTGAACGGAGGGGTTTGCAAGGAGATGTGTGAACCCGAAAAGCCAAGGTTCAACTGTTCATGTCCCGCCACTCACACGGGACAAAGATGTGAGATAAAATATCCGAGAAGCTGTAAAGATGTCGCTGCAAACACTGGCAACTTAACCTCTGGAAACAATTTCATCTACGACTCAGCAATGGCAGCGTTTCCTGTTTATTGCGATATGGACAGTGAACCTGGATATGTGTGGACTCTGATTCAATCGTTTTCATTGGGTAACAAAGAGACCTTCGAGTACAAAGGATTTGACAAGAATTTCCCAATGAATGATGAAAACGTTAACGGAGCGGTGAATTGGACCAAGTACCGCTTGTCCCTGCCACACATGCAGTCCCTTGCTAATCACTCGACACACCATCGAGGCACCTGCAACTATCCAAGCGAAGGTAAAATAAAGGTTTTTTAATTTATGTCAGTAACTATGACACAGTTCATCCATATTAGTAAAAAAGGAAAATAAACCTAACAAAGCCAGATTCACTCGAGGCAGGTTCTATGACTGTTATTATGGGTGCATCTTAGGAAGCAGACCTGTATGATACAAGGTCTCGCCCTAATTGTGACCTATAATAGTGAAGTCTGGGGTGTCTATACTAAATCCTTAGTCATGGGAAAATTCAGCAATTGAAAAGCCACATCTACAGTTTTACAAGCGTTACTTAGAAGCAAGCAATTTAGCATCCAACATTGCGTGCAGGGCTGAACTTGCCGATTTCCCATGATTATTGATATCTCTGAATTGCGTAACGTATCTTCAAAAGAAGACACAAGACTCTATTTTTAAACAGTCACCTTTAACGTCAATTGATCTTCATTCTCATGGCAAAAGTAGCTTTTGTTCCAATCTCAAAAAACATTTACCATGTTCTTTCTGACTTCGGTCATAGCGCATTAGATAACAGTATAATTAAGCGGCATTTGGACGTCATGAAAAAGAACTATATCGAGCACTGGAAACATATACTCTTCAGAATTTAAAAAAAAGTAGAATTTTACGGCACTTAAACCAGAAAACAAAACCAGAAAAACCAGAAAAAAAACTGTAATAGAAAAAAACTTTAGTGAAACCGAGAATTGGTAATCATAAACTTAAAATTGAAACCCGCCGGTGATATGATAATATCCCAAGATGTGAAAGACTTTGCAGCCTTGTGATATGAATGATATCGAAGATGAAATCCATTTTCTGTTTCGTTGTCCCAAGTATTCGTCAACTAGAAATGCTTTTTATGATAAAATAGTTAATACTATTCCGAATATTAAGCAGTTAGTATTCGTGGATTAATAAACTGCAATGACAATACTATTAATATGCAATTCCTTAAGTTTATTTCCACGTGTCCGCGTGTTTTGATTTAAGAAACAAACTATTATTAAACTATGGATAAATCACAAATTAATTTGATCAAGTAAGCTGAAGCCACTCAAAAGGCACTAAGGCCACAAGGCAGCGGGCATTACCCCTTAAATCTACCAATGCAAAGATTGAGCCCAAGCATTAAGCAGCCATGGACAGCTGTTTCGGCCTTGTTAGGCCTCATCAGCATGGCATAGCTAATGCTCAGGCTCAAGTGCCCACATATCAATAAAACAAGCAATGAAAACGTAAAGCTTATTATCAAACTAGTTTGATTCTTATCACTTGTTTTCGCAATACAGCAAGATTTTACGGTCCTGCAAATAAAGCTTGTTGCTGTTGTTGTTGTCGCTTCGCACTGGCAATTTTAGCCCTTAGGAAAACAGGAGATTAAAGGGGACGGTACATTCCGTGGTCAGAGTCCTTTGTTGTTGTTGTTGTTGTTCATCTTCTTTTTCTTCTTCTTCCTCTTCTAAGGTCTTCAGTATACAGACTACGCACGCGCCAAGTTGGAAGGTCATGATATCTTTGGTAGCTGAGAGAACGAGTGTCAAGAATATGAGTACGTTAACATCAGAGGCTTGGAATGCTATAACTGCACTGCTTTGACTAGAAATGCCAAGGCTTGGCTCATCAGAAGCTACACAAGTAAAGTGCCATTTGGATGCGACTTTGATGGACGTCCTGGTGGAAATGGAAACGAGGATAACTTTGGGCGGTATACGGACGGAAAGACCAATCCCGTGCATCGGTGCAGCTCGTCGTCTGCCTCTACAACTCAACACTGGTTTGGAACTGAGATCATCCTCTAAATGTTGAAGTCAAACTTCTTGGATAAAAGAGGTCAAACGCTTGACTGCGGTGAAAAGAATGGAAACGAAAATTAAAGATATACAGGGTTCGTACAATTTTGAGCTGTGACAATTCCATGACATTTTCATGACTTTTTGAAAAATTCCATGACCTAAGTTAAGCAACTGTTCTGAGACAGTTATGTCAAAACAATGACAAAAATTACAAAAATGTTTGCAAGCGTAATTTTGCAATGCGCGCTATGTTTGTTTCTACTGAAATAAATCATATCTTTGGACTTTGTAACTTTGGATCTACATTGCTTTCCACTCACAGAGAGCCTGCTGATTTTCCACGGCTTTCCATGAATTTCCCTGGACCCAAACCTAAATTCCAGGACTTTCTAGGCCTGGAAAATGAAATTATAAAATTCTATACCTTTCCCGGTTTTCCAGGACGCGTACGAACTCTGATATATAACATGAGATCCCATGGAGTGTACCAGCGGCGTTAGCAACATAATACAATTATTTGTGAATCTAGAACATTATTCCTTTGTTGCAAACATCATTTGGCATCTGGTGTATTTATTAGCTCCGATCCGCAAACTGCTAACTCAGCTTGATACTAACTCACAATGAACAACCATGATTATTCTGTAGCTTGTAATACTATAATGAGCATCCGATCACAGTCAGATTGATTTTTTGTAGAACACCTCTTTTATCACTAAGGTTAGTTGCCTGTACATATGAGTATTAAAAGTCAAATGAATATAAATGAAATGAGCACTCACATGCAAGAAACCGCCTATGAATACAACATATGCTCACGCACAAGATACAGTGAAACGCAATTAGCTTGCGCGAACTGTGGCGGGTTTGCGATAGCGGGGTTGGTGTTTAAACGCTTAATGGGGTAAATTTCAGGAAAATTTCAGGCAAGAGAAAATAAAATTAGTTCCAGTTAGTAGGATGGTAAAGGCTACGGTAAAAATATGTACAAAACTGAGAAGATTGGGAGTTAGTGAGGAGTTGCTGGGCTAGTGTATCAGCAGAAAAATAGGGGATGGCCTGCTCGTAGATTCAGTCATTGATCTGTCAGCCACAATACAACAGGAGGGCTGGTGTTTTACTACATGTGCATTATAAGGCCGGATAAATTCGTGCCCATTTGCTTAAAGTACTAGCCTTTCAAGTTTGAATAAAGTTAGGTAATTTGTATCATTTACGGCGACGATGAGCTTTTTCATAACAACGTTTTTCTTAACTTGGGGGGGCTTATTTAATTTCAGGCCTTATTAACGGGGGGCTTATTGGAGAGGGGGGCTTATTTCAAATCTTTGAACACGCCGTTTTCGTGTTAAATAATGTCTGTACAAATTTCAAACAACTGCAGTAAAACTTTATTATTCAATACCGAGCAGGGAACAGTATTGTGTCAAACCAACTGGGCCGCATTAAGTGTATTTCGTAAGAGGTTTGCTATTCCCTTGCCACGTACTAATTATTACAAAAGTAGCTTTGCCTATAGTGATGCAGTTCTCTGGAACAGTCTACCCTCAGCTGCTAGGCAAGCAACATCTCTGACTACTTTCCGACGATTAGTAATTAATTCTGACACGGCATTCATGTAAAACAGGCTTTAATTTAGTTTACCTTTCTTTAATAGTTAGCAATACTTTAAATTTTAGAAGATTAATCTGTATACATAGTTTTTCGCAATAGTTGTAGCTTTTATATTAAATTGTTAATGCCTGATGTACTTACCGTGTTTTTAAATAAAGATGATGATGATGATGATGATGATGATGATGATGATGATGATGGAATAGGAGGGAATAATTACAAAATCTCGTGTCCCAAAAGGGAGGGGGGGGGGGTATTAGAGAGGGGGGGGGCTTATTACAAAAACCGACTCCTAAATGGGGGGCTTATTAGAGAGGGGGGCTTAAAAGAGAGGGGGGCTTAATAGAGCTTTTACGGTAAATGTTTGTAAATTTCAGAATCTAAAGAGTCCCGCAATGGATCAGTATGTGCATCAAAATTAATCCTTCCTATGGACAATTCTGTAACAAAAAACAACAACGGAACTATCGGAGCTTGAATTTTAAGAAAACTCATGCTACCGATGCCAAGAGCTGTGAGCAAGTCACGAATGGTTATATATATTTTGCTTTGCCTCTCACGTGAGAAAGTGGCGCGACGTTTGCGAACGAATCACAGAGCGTCAGAAAGCAAAACCGAAACAAACGCGAATTACTTTCGACAGTCAAACGAAAACTACTGTAATATGACTTAAGCATCTACTGCAGTTTTTCCCGCTCTTTACAGATGCTCAAGTGATCATAAAGTCCATAATAGTTCAGTGATTCTTAAAATATAACATCTAAAGACAGGTTTGGGGCAGAT
Organism: Pachyseris speciosa; assembly: GCA_016490735.1. Taxonomy (NCBI): domain Eukaryota; kingdom Metazoa; phylum Cnidaria; class Anthozoa; order Scleractinia; family Pachyseridae; genus Pachyseris; species Pachyseris speciosa. The sequence goes on along the minus strand of JAEMWC010001019.1, from coordinate 80,434 downwards.
TTCAATTGCTTTCTATACTAAGTAACGGCGTTTTCACCGGGTGAGTCAGAGAAAACCCATTTGGTGCTTGGTCTGCTCTCTTTGATTTGTAGCGATAATAAGCTAGCACTCCAACTAGCGAAAAGAAGAGAAGAGCCACTGCAATCGACAGACCAATGATACTTGCATACATGTAGTTGAAGTTGGGACAGTCTTCTGACGGAGATGGAGACTGAGAAGTTATTGTAGATTTAGAACCAAATCAGGACAACAACCCGGAGGGAACGTTTCACCAGGGGATGGCCCTGAAATAAAAATCAAAGGTAAGTTCATATACTCACATAACATTCTTTAATCCGCAGTTTCAAATATATGATTTTCATATACTCATTCTCACATATTCATTCCTCACGGGTATATTACGAACCAAAAAAATGATCATCTCCCAGTTGGCTTCTTAGCTCAGTTGGTAGAGCGCTGCACCGGTATTGCAGAGGTCATGGGTTCAAACCCCTTACAAGCCTGAAGTTTTTTTTCAGGCTTTATTTTCACTACTGCTTAAGTAGTGTTCATAACTGCGATGATCATTCACATATTCATTCTTTAATCCGCAGTTTCAAATATATGATTTTCATTCGTTCTCACGTAAGCTCAAGTAATAGCTGACCCCTTCTCTTCTGTATACTTTAAAGTGCCCCTAACCCCAAAATATGTTTTGCCCTTAAATAAATCTACGCACCTGTTCGAAACGCATTGTGCCATTTTGTGCCATTTTAAACCAAATCTTGACTCTTTATAGGCTGTAAAAGTTACGAAATCTAGCCATCATCTGTCCCACGACCGAGCTAGTAAGGGGCATGGGTCTAGTCCTGGTTTGACGTCAAAAACTGCTTTGCATGCATGTTTAGAAAGACTTAATGCGATGCAAATCAGTTTGTGACGTCAAACCAGGACTAGACCCATGCTCCTTACTAGCTCGGTCATGGGACAGGTGATGGCTAGATTTTGTAACTTTTACAGCCTATAAAAAGTCAAGATTTGGTTTTAAAAGGCTCAATGCGTTTCGAACAGATGCAAAGATTCATTTAAGCGAATAAAGTATTTTGGGGTTATGGGCACTTTAAAGATTTTGTATCATTTAGTTAATTTACTCAGTGCTCGGCTTCCATGGAAAGCAGTTTCTTCACCAAGCAGAAAATTTAATAGAATCATTTCCTGGAAGTGATTTTTACTCATTGAAAAACACTTTAAGTGAATCCAATTTTTCTTTCCTCTTAATATTTTTGCCATTTTTCATTGTAATTAGCCCACCAACAAAACTACTCTTTTTGTAGTAATTGTGCTATTAGCTAATCAGCTTTTTTCCGCATGTACCTTTTAGGTTATACGTACCTATCTCATCAATGCCTTCGTAGCTATAACCTAGCTCGTGCGAGTTCTTAAACATCTGTTCGCGCGTATACACAGGGAACATCGGTATAATTACATCGCCTTTGTTGTGGCCAAGTGGGGCGTCGGAGAGTGTAAGGACGGAAGCAGTCTGCTTGTACTTTTGAAACCATTTCTCAAAGATCAGATCGATGAACACGTGGTGAAGGTAAAAGATGGCGTCATTAGCTGCTGAAGGGAATTCAGCCATGTTACCTCCTACATATACATGAACTTGGTTATGCAGGATCATACCATTTGGATGATAACATTTGGCGGTCGATATCCAGTATTGCTACTTGCATAGCACTTTACGATGTTCCTAAAGCTGCAGCTCGTCTCTTTACCGTAGGGTGGTAAGTCCAACTTTTCAAACATCAGAGCAAAATTAACGTCTTCTAATGCTGGAAAAGTCACATCGAGCCCTGTAGCCTCCATTTGTTTTTTGTCTGCGGTTGTCAAACGCTCCAGCCGCCATGTTTCATCAGAAGAGTTACACATTTGAGTCAGGTCCTTGGTTTGCTCTGCCGTGCAAATGACATTCCACTCGGTGAAATATTTTCCTGTCACCGCGCCGGTTGTCAGATTTGTGACGCCAAGAAAATCCTCGGTACAAATGGTACAGTTTTCTTTGTTCTCATTCCAGTTCCAATAAGGCAGAGTGAACGTTTCGTCGCGAGCCAGCTTTTGAAGGCTTCTCTCAAAGAGCAACAAGAACAGTCGATGCCAAGTTAGGAGTCCTTGTCCTTCATGGGCGACATCAATTCCAGGATGGGTGCCACCAATTCCAGGATGGGTGCCACCACCTGGAAAAATAGTGAGCCTTGTTAAGTAGTAGTGCATCCACGCAAACAACTTAAGGATCATGATTTTGGAAAAGAGGCGTGTAGGGTCGTCTCCGCGGTCGCTTTCACTTCGGAATTTGCCGTACGGGGCTATGGTCACCATATATATAATCGCTGGTAGCAAACCTAACGACAAGAATACTGTGCGAATGAAAAAGTAAGCGATAACAAACATACTTTTGTGGATGATATATGAAATGGATCATATATGAACTGCGGAAATGAAATCAAATGAAGAATGATCCTCGCAGTTGTGAACGCAATTTATGCAATTGCGAAAAGAAGCCTGAAAAAAATTCAGGACTTCAACGGGATTCGAACCCGTGACCTCGCGATTACCGGTGCGACGCTCTAGCCAACTGAGCTCTGAAGCCACTGACGTTGGGAGCAGGTCAATTGTGGGTTCATATGTTCCCGTGAAAGAAATAAGTGTGGATGATATATGAAATGGATCATATATGAACTGCGGAAATGAAATCAAATGAAGAATGAATCTTTTCGCAATTGCATAAATTGCGTTCACAACTGCGATCAAATGAAGAATGAATCTTTTCGCAATTGCATAAATTGCGTTCACAACTGCGAGGATCATTCTTCATTTGATTTCATTTCCGCAGTTCATATATGATCCATTTCATATATCATCCACACTCATTTCTTTCCCGGGAACATATGAACCCACAATTGACCTGCTCCCAACGTCAGTGGCTTCATAGCTCAGTTGGTTAGAGCGTCGCACCGGTAATCGCGAGGTCACGGGTTCGAATCCCGTTGAAGTCCTGAATTTTTTTCAGGCTTCTTTTCGCAATTGCATAAATTGCGTTCACAACTGCGAGGATCATTCTTCATTTGATTTCATTTCCGCAGTTCATATATGATCCATTTCATATATCATCCACACTCATTTCTTTCACGGGAACATATGAACCCACAATTGACCTGCTCCCAACGTCAGTGGCTTCATAGCTCAGTTGGTTAGAGCGTCGCACCGGTAATCGCGAGGTCACGGGTTCGAATCCCGTTGAAGTCCTGAATTTTTTTTTTCAGGCTTCTTTTCGCAATTGCATAAATTGCGTTCACAACTGCGAGGATCATTCTTCATTTGAAAACATACTTTTGTTAATGGTTCGAGTAGGCACCCAATGATATCAAGGATGTAGTTCCGAAACACGTGACCTACGACAATTGAAGTACAATGGTGTGATCTCTAATATGTCCGAACCTTTGGCATTTTCTGAACCACTGAATTAATTTGCAACACGTAGCCTCTACAGCAGGGCTACCCTTTCACTCTAGCGACTATATATGCTCTCTTCTTAATTGGAAGAGAAACTTGCAACTCAGGCAGCCCAGACGTAGTGTATGTGTAGTTATAAGCTTAATATTCTGCATAGGAGTCAAAATATTGATGTAAAAGTTCAAAATAAATATTGTTTCAATTTACTATAACTATATGTTTGTTTGTGCCACTCAATGACTGGTCTATTTTGCGGTGTTTCTCTTGCTATCATAACCGCGTGGAAGCCATATTCAGGGTTCAGAAGATGTCTCAGTAAAAATTCGAAATATTGTAAAAAAAAAAAAAAGGCTCACTTACCTTAAGCTGAATGTTTCCTTGTGTGTCCTGGCCGGTTGAAATGGCAAATTTTCGGTTTTCGCTACCAGAGGGATCTTCTATTAAAGAAGAATTGAAAGCAGGCTAGAAAAACCGACCATCTCCACGCGAAGCTCGATAAATTCTCTAATAATCGACGGATTCGCTCCAAATTGCGATCAGCTGAACGGCGTATAGCGTGGCTTCCTGTACATTGCTCCCTGGCTTTCAAAACCATCGCAAGTGCACGAGAATCGCTCATTTATAAGCATATACGTGACCTTTAGCACCGCATTATCGACTGTTTAAATACGCGATTTGAATATCCAAGCTTAGCGACAGCGTCCGTTCCACAAAATGGCACGACTTGCCGAGGGAGGGACCGTACTATTAGCACTCATTCAAATTGACAATTAGATTATGAGCTCGAGATTTCTATCGTGTGATAGCTGATGAGGGCGCAGCCCGAATCAGCTATCACGCATAGAAATCGAGAGCGAATAATCTAATTGTTTTAGTATAAAATAAAATAAACTTAATCTACTAGTCGTTCAAAACTAAACAAGTAAATTATCTAAATCCTCCTCGCAGACACTTCGAAAACGCAAAGAAGCGGCGGCCAATTTATTGACAACCGCTGCTCACTATCTATCACAGAATAGATAGCGAGTAGCGTAGCCAATCAGAGAACGGCATTCGTGATAGAACTCTAGTAGATTTATACTAATAGCTGTTAGAACAAGAACAGATCGACGAATCTACGCGAAAGCTGGAAAAATTTGAACTATGAAACCGTTCGCGGGTTCGGATTTCCGATCAAATCAAACGCAGTACACCCTCCCACCGTGGTCGATTGAACGAGTGCCAATAGTACGGTCCCTCCCTCGGCAAGTATCATTTTGTGAAACGGACGCGGTCGCTAAGCGAAGAAAACTGGTCAGGTATATGCTTATTAGAGAGATTAAGTTCGAGGTTTTTCGGCTTTTCCCGCGAACCGCGAACGTCAAGAAGTCACGTGACCAGTGCCTTGCCGTCAGGCCTGCGGTTTGAGGTTCACGTTTGTACGGCTAGACCACACTCTAGAGGTAAGTGATTTACCGCAAGGTTTTTTGCATCCTAAAACATCACAATCCCACGTTTGAGAGGAAATGCTACCTTTTATAACTCTTTCGCTTATTGATTATCGAATTCTTTTTCATAGAAAAGTAATTTTGAAGACGATTTCTCAGCTCAGATAGAAGTGAACGAATGAATGAAAACAAACATGGCGGCCGGCTATTTGTTGTTAGAACCAACCACGAATCTTAAGCCCCGAATGTGGGCAGACGGTAAACTTAAAACCGCTAACCGCAAACCGCGGTTTGCCGTTTGCGGTAAGATGGCCAAACCTGTATCTTAATCTCTCTATTATGAGCGATTCCTCTGCACTTGCGATGCAACATACAGGAAGCCACGCTATACGCCGTTCAGCTGATCGCAATTTGGAGCGAATCCGTCGATTATTAGAGAATTTATCGAGCTTCGCGTGGCGATAGTCGGTTTTTTTCTAGCCTGCCTTCAATTCTTCTTTAATGGAAGATCCCTTGGCTAGCAAAAACCGAAAATTTGCCATTTAAACCGGCCAGGACACACAAGGAAACATTCAGCTCAAAGTAAGTAAGCTTTTCTTTACAATATTTCGAATTTTTTGACACCTTTTCAACCCTGAATATATAGCTCTAACATAATGGCTTCTACGCGGTTATCATAGCAAGAGAAGCACAGGTAAAATAGACCAGTTATTGAGCAGCACAAAAAAACACATAGTAATATTAAATTAAACCAATATTTATTTTTGAACTTTTACATCAATATTTTGACTCCTATGCAGAATATTAAGGACGTTCGCGCGAAAATCTTCCCACAGTGGAAATTTTCTCACTTCTCGCCTAGAGTTAGGGCATGAGCTACTTATTCCAAAAGTAAAAAAAGAAATGTTTCGGAGGACAGGGCACTGGAAAAATGCCCTATTTTCAATAAATCGGCGATAATAACGAAATATAGCTTCATCGAGTTATCTATCAAAAATCATAGAAATAAACTGGTAAAGTGAAGATTTCTTTCTATAGGTCTTAAGGAGTGGATATTTTAAATAATTTCATGCCATTGGGGATGTCGTAAACATTGAAGCTACTCCTCAACTTAAGCAAACCACTTCCGGAATTTGACGGCACAACGGAAGAAAATTAAAAAAAAAATGTAACTTCCTACAGTGAGATTTTTTTCATTTCATCAGTTTTGGTAGAGAATAAGTAGAGTAATGATTCGTGTAAAAAAGGTAGGGGTCACCCACGATCTAAACGAGTAAAACTGATGTGAAGTTTAGGACGCCATATTTGTTTACTTGGGTCAATCGTGACCAATGTGTGACATAATATTGTCGCGTTACCTGCGCAGTTAAGTTGCGCATAAACAATTAGCGCGAACGTCCTTAAGCTTACAACCACACATAAAGTACGTCTGGGCTGCCTGTGCTTACAAGAGCAAAATTTCGTATCGCGAGCTCGTAACTTGTTTATAAGGTGTACAAAGTAGGTTTTCAGAATTATCTCGTATCTCTCTGTTAGTTTGGTCTTTAATGCTTTGAAAGGGCAGCAGAGAATGAAGTGATATATATATATATACATATATATATATTTGTTTTCATTATTATTATTATTATTACTATTATAATGCTAATGATAGCGCGTCCACTAATTTTAGAAAGCCTAATTATGGCGATGAGTTTGTAGATTTGTTTTTCTAGGAATTTTTAATATTTTCTTTATTTCATCAAAATTTTTAGTCTATGATAGTTGTAAATAGGTATAATTTTATTGTTATTAATAAAGTTTTTATTCTAATATTATTACCATTATTATTATTATTATTATTATTATTATTATTACTGTTATTATTATTTAGAAACTTCCGTCACGCGTAAATTGACTCCAAAAAAAATCGTAAGCGTGACGAGGGTCAGACCAACGGACACAGAGGTCCCGGCGATACCGACCCCAACACACTCAATGCAATACATACTAAATGCAATACATACTAAATACATACTAAATGCAATACATACTAAAACATTACAATACTATACGATACACATACAAACGATAAACTATATAGGGAAACCGTAATTACCCTGTAATGTAAATCGAGTTATTTCGGGAAGAACAATAGAGTAAGATTCCAGACTTAATTTCTTGTAGTGTGTACGATTTGCCATTCGTACGGATCAGTACTATACCGCTTTTAATGATAATTGATAAATAACGGGTTTGAGTGAAGGGTTGATGGTGTGATGGCTCGTCATGATTCGCGTTTCATTGTTCGATGATTTTATTAACTAATTTGGTTGATTTATTAACTGGTTGACTGGTTGGTTCATAACCTATTTCGCAGTTGTGAGCTTATTCACATGGCTCTCGAGGGGCAGATACTAGCTGGAGTCGACTTTGCCATATTAACGGAATCAAGTTGCTTTCATGCTCGTTAATCAAAATCAGGATCCCATAACTAGGAGCGTACAATTCCCACGGCATTGTCACAGCATTTTTACAGACCGATCTATTTTTAGACTATCTTTTCACGCGAAAAAAGGCAGTGAGGACGGCAACGGCCACGAGAGCGCCACATAACAAAAATTTTAACGAATGAAACACAAAGGCTCTGCACGTGCATATTCTTGTGGCACGTGCAGTGACTTTTGATTGGTCATCGGGGCTCCTGCGGGAATCTGATATTGGCGGGAAATTCAATCTAAAAATAAATTGGTCTGTGAAAACGCCGTGACAGGACTATAGAGCAGTTGTACGCTCCAAGGGATGGGCTCCTGCACAGGAGCAACTGTTTACTCTCTGCACTCAAACGAGTTTTGAACCGTTACCGCATGAGCTTTCTAAGGCCCGGTTCAAACGTCGAACTTCACATGTACCGAATCTAATGCAAATGAGAAAAATCTATTGTTTTCACTCATTTGCATTAGGTTCGGCACATGTGAAGTTCGACGTTTGAACCGGGTCTAAGGTCTCTTGCGGCCCTGAAGTCCTATAGCTACATGT
>JAEMWC010001019.1:0-67500 GCA_016490735.1 Pachyseris speciosa | reverse complement strand
CTACTGCTAGTCTGAACAGGAAGCCAGTTCAAAGCATGTTGCAAACAAAGCTTTGAATCCTATATTTGTGTAAAGAGACTGTTCCTCTGAATAATAACATATCCAGTGATTCTAAACTTCTGCTAGACTGAAGATGATGGCACAAAAGGGAATTACAAACCAAGCTATGAACTTATCTAAAGGTACTTGCTTATGTAAAGAAACCGTCTCTCTGGAAGGTACAATGTGTACTTCTTAGAGAGGAATATAAATCATACCGCACTGGAAAACTTGAAGCATTTACAGACTTCAAAAAAGTTTGTTAAATCTCTGTAAAATGTATACATTTCCTTTGTAAATTGCAATGTCTGTAAACGTGCACACTTACAGAGATTCTATGAACCCTATAAAATGTCTGTAGATTCGACCGAATTTCACGCGTCCAGACCCCATTAAATGTCTGTGAAATCTCAATGTTTTCTGTGTAAATTGTAAGCAAAATTTACAGGCATTCCATAAAGTCTGTAAAAATCCTTGTAAAATCTCAACATATTCTCTGTAAAAAAAACTCTAGGAAAAAACTCAGTAAAATAAAGAACATAAAATGTCCATAACATCTTCGTAAAAATCGAAACAAAATAACTGCATGAAATGTTAATAAAATGTACACAAACAAAAAGCACACAATGTTAATCAAAAGTGGGTGTAATGTTCGTAAAATATACAAAGAGTACCACATGAAATCTCAGCAAAATGCTCATATTTTCTCTGTAAAAGACAGAGGGAAACAAACCAGGATGAAAAACGCCAGAACACAAAATCCCAACAAAATGTCTATAAAAAGTGAACAAAAGCTGGACCACAAAGTGTCACACTATATCTTCAAAAGATATGTATTTTATTGCAAAATGTTAATGTTTTCTTTCCAAAAACGAGCTGGTACTAAAGCGACGTGAAAAACGCTAAAAACGTCAGTGGCCGTGAATTTTTCAGGGCCGAGCTTTCCAGTTCATCGCCACTGAACATTTAACGGCATGAAAAAAGATATCCTTTCTATTGCAATTGCCGTAGAATTTGTATAATTTAGGTCCCTTAGCTTTTTCGTTTCTTATTAACACCGGAAATATATATTTTCATTCGAAACGGCAGCTGGTATAACTCACAATTGGTGTTACTAATGTTTTATGTTGCACTGAACTATATGAGGCGTGCCACTCGCCAGTTCAGAGGCATTAATCTAGACAGAGAGAAAGAGAGATTACATGTCTGTTACACTGGACCGTATGAGGCGTGCCACCCGCCAGTTCAGAGGAGGGAGAGAGGGAGAGAGGGAGAGAGGGAGAGAGGGAGAGAGGGAGAGAGAGATTACATGAATGTTACACTGAACTGTATGGGCCGTGCCACCCGCCAGTTCAGAGGAATTACACTAGATAGAGAGAAAGAGAGATTACATGTATGTTACACTGAACTGTTTGAGGCGTGCCAGCCGCCAGTTCAGAGGGGTTAAACTAGAGGGAGAGAAAGAGAGATTACACGTATGTTACACTGAACCGTATGAGGCGTTGCACCCACCAGTTCAGAGGGGTTAAACTAGATACAGAAAGAGGGATAACAAATATGTTACACTGAACTGTATGGCAACAAAGTCATTGGAACCACTTTTAAAAACTTGGGTGTTTCGTATGTGTGACACTCTCAACGCAGTTGACCCTAAGATATCTTTCACCATTGAAACTGAGAACAATGGCCAAATTTCCTTTCTAGACACCTTGATAACCAGGAAGAATGGGGCAGTTACTATCGGTGTCTACCGAAAGCCCACACACACTGACAGATACCTGGACTTTAACTCTCATCACGAGTTAAAACAGAAAATAAGTACCGCCTCTACCCTTCTAAATCGGGCACTCAACATCCCGAGCACCGCTGAACAAGTAAGGAAAGAGCTGATCCACATTTCCAGTGTGTTAAAATCAAATGGTTACCCATCAGCAACTATATCGAACATCTTCCTCTGAAGTCATCCCTTCCCCTGAAGAGTTAATGGGAATGTTCTTTCGGTGGACAGACCCACCAGACTCCCAAAATGGCTTCGCAGTTTTACCATACATCAAAGGTGTCACTGAACCACTTTCAAGAATTCTCAACAATAACGGCATTCGAACCACCACCAGACCGGTTAAGACCCTGCAACAGGAATTTGCATCTCCTAAATCAAGACCCCCACCAGATCGGCAAACGAACGTTGTCTATAAAATCCCCTGTGCGGACTGCACATGAAATTACATCGGAGAAACGGGTAAATGCTTACACACTAGAAAAAAGGAACACATACGAAACACCAAAGTTTTTAAAAGTGGTTCCAATGTTGCCAGCCATGCGTGGCTCGAAGGCCACACTATTGATTTTGAGAATGCACACGTCATTGACAGAGGCAATTCACGTGTAAGAAAAATGCTGGAATCCTGGCACACTGCAATTACTAGCCAGGCAGACAATAATTCTAAGCAGCTGCCAAGACAATACTCAATTTTATTGTAATCTTATCCATGTTATTAGCATTTTATTTTCACACAAGTATTTCTTTTGTATTTCTTGTATTTATTTATAATTATTCATTTGTTATTTTCTCACTTTTTTGTACATATATATTTTTACCTTCACTTTTTACACCTCACTTTTTAAAGATTGCAGACTGGCAATTGAAAGCTTAGTGTTTTTTAAAACTTTTAACCAGAGAACGTCTTTTAACTTTTCAATCACACCATAGACTGTCCAGTAGCTCAGTGGTTAGAGCATCCATCTAGATCGCAGAGGGTCTTGGGTTCGAATTCTTTCTGGAACTCGGATTTTTTTTTCAAGTTTCTGTTTGGGGTTTCATGCATTACTATCATGTTGTATTTCTTATTTCACTCACTTTGGTAACCTAAATTAATGTATTGATTAATTAAATAAGCTACATGTATGCCTAAAAATCATAATTAAGTAAAGCTTGTGGGATGTGGCTGGAGTGACAAGGATACTTCACAAATTAATGTGATCAAGTAAGCTGAAGCCACTCTAAGGGCACTAAGGCGACAAGGTAGCGGGCATTTCACCTTACCCCAGATTTAAGGTGTAATGCCCGCTACCTTGTGGCCTTAGTGCCCTTAGAGTGGATTCAGCTTACTTGATCACATTAATTTGTGAAGCATCCTTAAAAATCATGATTTCCAAGTTGTAATTTTTTAGGAGCCCGTACTGTAGCTTGTATAAGCCCAATGGTTTCTCTATGGACATCCTTGCCATTATGTTTCTCATTCTTTTGTTATTTATTTATCTTTTGTATTTTAATACATATTTGTGACCTTCCATGGAAAAACATACACCAACGCTTAGCCGTTCAAACGGGCAAAAATAAATGAATAACGAACGGCAAACAAACGCTTTTGGACGGCGTTTGAACGCTTTTCATTGCCGTTTAAACAGGTGAATAAATTAAACGAACGGGAAAGGGTAAGCGTTTAAACGTGGGAATAAATTAAATGAACGGGCAAGGATAAGCGTTTAAACGTGGGTGAATAAATTTTACAATCGGCAAGCATGAACACTGACGAACATAATAACGAGCAGACGGGCGGAACGCTGAACGGGCAAACACAAAGCGTTGTGATTTTTTATTGAATCAGTTCAAATCGTCTCGACCTCTTCTCCGGCAAAATACAATCTTCTTTGCCTTCTCTCGCACTTAAAATGCTTAATCAATGCTTAAGCGGACGAACAAAGATTAGTAATAACACAGGAGCACAGACGCTAAACGCGGGTGAAGAAAGCGTTGTGATTAATTTCATTGACTTACTTTCATATCCTCCCGTGTAAGATAATGTGTAAGAAATATGGAAAAAAAATTAATTGAAACTGTTCAAATTGCCTGCTCCAAAAAAAACACATTCATCTCTCCTATAAATAAAAATTAATGTGACCTGCATTACAAGCAATTTTTTCTTCTAGCCAATCTGGTATCATACATGTGCTACATAGAGTCCTTTGAAGTTTACCCCCTAATAGTAATTTCCTTTTCATGCCTTATACATGCTACTGTAACAGAGTAAGGTACATGTACTTGTCATTGCCACCACATTAACTCTACCCAATTTATTTGCCTTTATGCAAACTGTAATAAGTTAAGCCTATAGTAAGCATGAAATAGCCTCCACGGTGAAGTCTTATTGTCCATGCTTTTCCTTGAAGGCATAATGTATAATATTACAATGCATGTAGGTTATGGAAGCTTTTCACAGCCAATAACAGTCCCTAGTCATGGCAAACCAAGTCTTTAAAATAATAAATCTTTGTGTGCGGTTGACCCACCGAATCTTTCCTTTTTGATGGTCTATCCAGTGTTGACCAATTGATGCACATACAGTACACTGTAATAGCCTCCTATGCAGCTGTTACTTACATGTTGGTCGTATTCTCCCTCCCCACCAACATCTGCTGAACGGAGCCGGACATTCCCTTCCCGGGAACTGACTAATCACATCATGGCTGTTAAGTTTTGGTGGCTACATGTAAGTTCCTGTAGCCTCCTTTGCAGCCATTTTTTGTCAGTTCTCTTCTCCCTCCAGATTGAATACTTAGACACAATGGGAATGGAATTTCCAGCTTAGTTCACCAGACATTAGTGGGGAGGGATTAAGGACAGACCCCAAACAACAGCTGCAAAGGAGGCTAATGCACATAAGTGATGTTTTCAACATTAAGGAATACATGTACATGTATATCTATATGCATAGATACATAGTTGTATTATGTGTTGTATCATACAAATCAAATGCTAGCAGTTTCTTTGTTCCTTCAATCAGTTTAGTTCATTTAAAGTCTTTTTTTTTCTTTTACTGAAAGAAAAATAGCACATCAGAGTATCAAGGACACCAATTTCATTGCCAAAGGAATTTGTCTTGGGTGGTCATCTACGTGTATTTATGGTCTGGGAAACGCCATCAGTATAATTTTATCCTGATGAGTGGCAACTCTGTGATCATCTTTCAATCAACTGCAGCCTGTTGACATCCTAAAACATTTTGTTACTCGGGCTGCGCGCGTCTCACGCGTCGCCCGGGTCTAAGATTACCGACGGTTCTTCTTTTTCATCGTCGAGTATCATCCACAAAGTGCACTTGTGGTGTTTCTGCGCAAGCGCTAACTATTTTTAACAGAATGATGCCTGTTCTCACGTATCGGAAAAATTCGATTCACCTTGTGTCTTTTGAAGTCTGAACAAACAATATGTTAAGAGAAGTGTCTATGCGAATGATTGCAAGTTCAACAGCGAGAAGAAAGCTTTTAACATGAGTAAACCTAACTCCAGATGGACTGCTGTGTTTCCTCGTGTCTGCTTCAGTAGACTGCGAGTAGTCTCTAATTTTGGCGATGGATTGTGGGGCGGGCGAAAGACACGTGCGCGCGCGAAGTTGCGAGGAGACGCGACGCGAGGGGAGCGCCAAAAATTAGAGACTACAGACAAAGGGAGTTTGACCTTTCACGGCCAAGTGATTCGGAAGTATAAATCTCATATCAACAGCAAGAATGATCTTGTTGTCACGTATCGGAAAACGTCGATTCACCTTGTGTCTTTGAAGTCTGAACAACTAATATGTTAAGAGAAGTGTCTATACAAATGTTTGCAAGTTCAACAGCGAGAAGAAAGCTTTTAACATGACCAAAATTTAACTCCAGATGGACTGCCGTGTTCCCCGTATCCGCTCCATTGAGATGTACATTTTGTTGAATAACTCAAGTACGGGATATCACACACCCCTGAGACTTTGACAGGTAGTTAATTTACTATTAATTTTTCCCACAATATCTCAATTTCTGGACTTTAATTTTTTAATGATAAACGATTAGTTTTTACAAATGTACTAGCGGCTTGAAACTGTCCAGAAACGTTCGTTTCTTGTGTTTCAAATGACCCTGGATTGACGTATTTGTAAACAGTTTCACTCTGCTAATTAATTTTCAACCCTGTAGACTCAGTATTTGCACAGATATTCCATATTTTGTGATTTTACTTCATTTTGTGCCCACCTTGTGACGTCACAAGTCCTCTAATTTGCATAAATGAAACACCTTGAATAACTCAGCAACCAAGAGTGCTATCACAATAAAATAAACGCCATTCTTCATCATTTTGAAAGCTCTTTCGAACAAAGTAATGAAAAATTTCGCTTCATATGCACTTTAAGGGAGATTTTTTTTAAAGGATTGGTGTTAATGCTGCAATGGCACATGCATGTAATGGTTGGGCTTAGGAGTTTTACACTTGTTCCATGAACATGAAGCCATCTTGAATGTTATTCTTTATTACACACAACAACTAGACAATCATACAGTCTGTAGGTATGAAAAACACCGCAGCAGTAATGAAATTTCAGAAATACAGGAGAATACACTGTAATTACAGTATGGTCTTCATTGCACATTCTCATTACAAGCCATAAACTGAAGCTTGTTAAATGACTACATGTATTTATTTTCTTCGAAATTCCAACGATTTTCCGTTCGTCAGCATTTATCCGGTTATTTATTTATTCCTGACTGGTTAACCGCTTTTGTTTTGCCACTCCGCCATTCGCAACTACAGTGTAGCAGTTTGAAAATTCTTCCGTCCAATCTCCGTCCACCTTTGTACTTCTATGCATGTATTAAAAAGCCAATAGATATATGTGTAGCGACCATGCATGACTGTCCTTAATCCTGTTCAAGGTATGTAGTTTAAGAATTCCTTCCGAAACTTGTTTCAGTTATAATGTTCTTAGGTGCGATTTTAATGTGACATATCCAAAACACAAATAAAATAAAAGCCTATTCAAACTTGACCGTGGTACTTCATTACCTTGGTTTTATCTCGGTTAGTTTTACAGCGGCAACTTTGGAGCCTGACCATAACATTTCCTCCGTAAAAAAGCAACCTGCCACGGGAATACCAAGGGAAAGTCGCGAGGAGGTCACGCGGCAATGATGCGGTATTAAGGGGTCAATACTTTCAGGTGGTACTGTAAGTTGCAAACACCATTTTATATTCAAAATTAATTTTAAAACAATTCCCTTGATTCCATGTTCCTAACTTCTCTCTGCATTATGAGAAAATTGATGTAAAATGGAGGCTTAATTGCTGCATAAAATTTTATTTGTAAGCAAATAATGTATTTATGTCTAATTTCCAATATTTGTTTTAGCTCCTGTAATGTTTAATTCATTATCCCTGAAAACCCCTCATGGGGAATAGATATAATTAAGGATAATTAACTCTATCATTATTGTTATCACTAATATTATCATTACATGTAGGTTGAATATTTTAATTTGTTATTGTACTCCCTTTGGTATATTCTACTGTTCAAAAAACACTAGAACTGAGTGTGTGGCTACTATTTGTAAAGCTACCTTTACTTATAATTACTTTGTTAAGTAACAGAACCAGTTCAAGTAAAAGTTTTTGTACAGGAAAGCACTAGCTTTTATTACAAATTGGAAAAGTTTAAATTGTACATTATTAATTTTTTATTGTCATGCGTGTGCATGTACATGTAGCACAGCACTATATTTTTGGTTACTGAGGGTCAAGCCCTACAGCCCTGAGAAAATACAGCACAACTATTAACAATTTACAGAGACACTACAGTGTACATACCAAACACACCAAAATAAGATGACACATACAACAACACTCCTAGTTATCTACAACAACTGAAAGATTACATGTAGGTAAGGCAAAGGATTCACATACAATGTGTATAGAACATTTCATTCTTTCCCATTTCACCCTACAGTAACAAATTTCCTCAAAATGCTTCAGCTTCCTTCAGCTGCCAAACAAACTCATCAACACTTTTCTAAAGTACCTCCTCTATACAGGGACAGTAAACTGGAATTAATCAAGTAGAAATAGAAAGCCATCTATGGTAGGTATAAAGGATGTACTGCATCGAACAACAAATTTCCGAGTCTATTCACAGTTATGGAATATTTGTAGCTATGGTATAACCTAGACTGGGCTTTTTAAACTTGATTAGCAGCTCCTCTCCTAGGTCAACTCAAAACAGAAAGGGCTACAAAAATGATCCTAACCAAGTTGAGCTAAGTCGGAAAAGGCAGTCCAGCATGTTGGGAATTAATAATTATTTGAGTACTGAAAGGCACATGACATTTGAATCACCTGATTACTAAAGCTTAATACATAACTGTTGAAAGATGAATGGGTTATTCCAGAGCAAAGGAACCTCTAGCTGCAAAATCTTCTCGACAGCTGGTAAATGTTAGAAATTATACTCTTTAAATTACAAGATCTTTCGCCTGGGAATCATAACAAGTTTAATTTTTCATGACAGTTCCCTTGATGGGCCTTCAAAAAATTATTAGCTTCTTGCAAAGATAACGTACCCGAAATAACAAAATGTTTTAGGATGTCAACAGGCTGCAGTTGACTGAAAGATGATCACAGAGTTGCCACTCATCAGGAAAAAATTATACTGATGGCTTTTCCCAGACCATAAATACACGTAGATGACCACCCAAGACAAATTCCTTTGGCAAAGAAGTTGGTGTCCTTGATACTCTGATGTGCTATTTTTCTTTCAGTAAAAGAAAAAAAAAAAGACTTTAAATGAACTAAACTGATTGAAGGAACAAAGAAGCTGCTAGCATTTGATTTGTATGATACAACACATAATACAACTATGTATCTATGCATATAGATATACATGTACATGTATTCCTTAATGTTGAAAACATCACTTATGTGCATTAGCCTCCTTTGCAGCTGTTGTTTGGGGTCTGTCCTTAATCCCTCCCCACTAATGTCTGGTGAACTAAGCTCGAAATTCCATTCCCATTGTGTCTAAGTATTCAATCTGGAGGGAGAAGAGAACTGACAAAAAATGGCTGCAAAGGAGGCTACAGGAACTTACATGTAGCCACCAAAATTTAACAGCTATGATGTGATTAGTCAGTTCCCGGGAAGGGACTGTCCGGCTCCGTTCAGCAGATGTTGGTGGGGAGGGAGAATACGACCAACATGTAAGTAACAGCTGCATAGGAGGCTATTACAGTGTACTGTATGTGCATCAATTGGTCAACACTGGATAGACCATCAATAAGGAAAGATTCGGTGGGTCAACCGCACACAAAGATTTATTATTTTAAAGACTTGGTTTGCCAGGACTAGGGACTGTTATTGGCTGTGAAAAGCTTCCATAACCTACATGCATTGTCATATTATACATTATGCCTTCAAGGAAAAGCATGGACAATAAGACTTCACTGTGGAGGCTATTTCATGCTTACTATAGGCTTAACTTATTACAGTTTGCATAAAGGCAAAAAAATTGGGTAGAGTTAATGTGGTGACAATGACAAGTACATGTACCTTACTCTGTTACAGTAGCATGTATAAGGCATGAAAAGGAAATTACTATTAGGGGGTAAACTTCAAAGGACTCTATGTAGCACATGTATGATACCAGATTGGCTAGAAGAAAAAATTGCTTGTACTGCAGGTCACATTAATTTTTATTTACTAAGGCCACAAGGTAGCGGGCATTACACCTTAAATCTGGGGTAAGGTGAAATGCCCACTACCTTGTGGCCTTAGTGCCCTTAGAGTGGCTTCAGCTTACTTGATCACATTAATTTGTGACCTCTCACGCGAAAACGTAAACAAACGAGTTCCGTGCACGGGTGAAACGCACGGCTACTGAACGGGTAAGAAACGAGTCATCAACCCGTTTGAAACGCACGATACTGAACTGTGAACGGCTCATTGAAAATTTCAAACGAGTTGCTATGAACCCTGAACGGCTGATTAAAAATTTCGCACGGATGGTCATGAACGACTGAACGGCTCATTGAAAATTTCGAACGAGTAGCTATGAACGCCCAGACGGCTCGTTGAAAATATATGTGACCTTCCATGGGAAAACGTACACTAACACTTAGCCGTTTAAACGGCCCAAGCCGTTCGTAATCCGTTCGTTTGTCGTTTAAACGCCGTGAGAAAGCGTTTGAGGCGTTCATTTTACCGTTTGAACGGCAAGCACTATCCGTTGAGTTAAAATATTCCTCCGTTTAGTTAATATATTCACCCGTTTAACTAGTTCGCATCGATCGAAATCGTTTTCATGTCCGTTTAAACGTCAAAAGAAACGTAGCGTTTGAAACCGTTGAAATGCTCGGTCACGATGGTCCATCCAAATCGCTATCCTTGTAGTCGTCTTGGTACGTTTAAGTGAATCGAAAGTGAACCAGAACGGTGCTTCAATCGGAAGTTGTGAGATTATTATGCCGGCACAGTGTACCGTAACCATCGATCGCTTCCATTAAAGCCAATATTATTTTGCGACGAATGATAATTGTAGAAAAAAGCAACACTCTTAACTCTTAATTATAAAGAAGACATAGTGTCCATATAACGTGCCTGAGGAGAGAGCGCAGTGATTGAAGGCTGCAATCTTCGACAATACAGCGTCGATCGACGTTGGATGGTCACTGGATGGTGTCAGTTCGATGGCCCCCAGGAGCATGTTCTGCATGTACACTATTGCTAGCGTCTTGAAGTCTTGTCATAGTGAGCCTCAATATTCAACGCTTTCAGGCATCTTCTAAGTGAACAACAGCTTATAAAACTATTTATAAATAAAGTCCCGCGCCTGAAAAGGAAACGGCGTTACTGTTGATCGATCTTTGCATTTGACAAACGTCAGCTGACGGTGTCACGCCACGTTTGAACAGTCGACGAGGCGCGGAGGGAATTAAAAACCGCAGGGAATGATCACAGGGAATATTTGCACGAAGGGAACAATAAAAAAAAAATAGATAAATTGATAAAGGTTGATGGGAACACTAGAAAAACTCCAAGGAAACATCCGAAGTGAAATACGTGTATAATTTGGAAAGAAACGTCGACGAGATGATCTTCACTCTTCGGCCAAAAATAGCACAAAGATAACATTGAATTAAAAATAGACTTGACAGACAACGTGCGTGAGAACAGAAAATTTGCATACCATAACGAATTACACACATTTGTGTCTCTAGTTTGGAGGAGTTACATTGTAAAATTTATTCCTACGAACGGTCGAAGAAAACCCTGTTTCAACGAAATAAAGTTACGAAGGAGCACTTAACTGAGAGTGAACATTAATCGGTGCCGGCCACATGTATTGACACCTACGCGTATCGAGTTTCATGTTAAAATTATGCGTGTCTGACAAAAACATGCAACGCTCAGACAAACTTTAGAGGTTGGAAAACTCTTTCGAAACTCGCAGGAACCAGAGATATCACTGTAACATGAATAAAACAGTTTTGGATTGAATTCATCGTTTCATTTGCCAGACTTCATGTCACCGGTTGTTTTTGTGCCGCGCAAAAGCCAGAGAGAGAGAGAGGGGGAAAAAAACATCGAGCTCTCTTTAGTGTACATCGAGTTTCGTTCATCAGAAAATGTAGGGCGTTGGAAATGATAAAAGGTTTAGAATATCGGCCAGCCACTTTCTGATATTATGTGGGAATGCATGCCAGGCCGCATGTTCGTAAAGATTACACATCAATCGGCTGTTCGAAATATGATCCGCTTCTTTTCGCAAATACCGTTAAGCGCGGGTCCGGATAATCCGGCTCGCTGGCTCGCACTGTATCCTACCTCTTAAGCGCGCGTGTTCTTTGGCAGCAAATTACAAAGCTTTAAAACTGAACGGGCAGAATAATTTCTGTAGAGTCGACAGGACAGGGAGGAAGAAACCCTTTTTATTAAAGTATGTTCCAGTGAAAAGCGCTTCGTTCTGCATGCCAATCGGTGGACACTTTGTTGACGTCTTTACAAGTTGCAAATATAGTCGGCCGGTATATCAGGTATAATTGTATCGTTCTTTAGCAAAAACTACACAATGCTTGTTGGATTGACGAGAGAAGACGAGCAAGATGTATTATGCCGGAGTTGCCGGAGCAGAGGTCGGGAGGATATGAAAGTGAGTCAATGAAGTTAATCACAACGCTTTGTTCACCCGCGTTTAGCGTTGTGCTCGTGCGTTTGTTGCTAATCTTTGTTCGTGCGCTTAATATTAAGCATTGTAAGTGCGAGAGAAGGCAAAGAAGATTGTATTTTGCCGGAGAAGAGGTCGAGATGATTTGAACTGATTCCATAAAAAAATCACAACGCTTTGTTTGCCCGTTCAGCGCTTGCGCTCATCCGCTCGTTATTATGTTCGTCAGTGTTCATTTCATGCTTGCCGTTCGTAAAATTTTTATTTTAGTCACCCACGTTTAAACGCTTATCCTTGCCCGTTCATTTAATTTATTCCCACGTTTAAACGCTTACCCTTTCCCGTTTGTTTAATTTATTCACCCGTTTAAACGGCAATGAAAAGCGTTCAAACGCTGTTCAAAAGCGTTTGTTTGCCGTTCGTTATTCGTTTATTTTTGCCTGTTTGAACGGCTAAGCGTTAGTGTACGTTTTCCCATGGAAGGTCACATATTGATGGGAGGTCATTAACGAGTAAGCAGCTCACGTAAACATTGCGAATTTAGATGACCATGAACGGAAAACTTCGAACGCATAGCCAAGAACCGGTGACTGACTGAAGACCCAATACAAGGGAAGGCGAATGAAAAATAATTATATCCGAGACTTTGCGAGACATTGAGACAATATATTTCCTGCGAGCCCGAGACTTTCCCAGCTTTGCAAAAGAAATCGACACTCCAAGACGACAAAGTGAAAAGATTCGAGACTCCAAGACCTGTGAAATTTGACAAAAATTCTGCGAGATACTTATTCAGTTGAAGAACCATTCGCCACCCCAAATACAAAAACTTGTTTTGAACGAACGTCGGTGAACTCGTAACCACAGCTATGTAAAACGCCAAGCGAACTGATCACCTCACAACATCCAAAAATAAGTGTGAACGGTTTTAATAGCAAACGAATAGGTAACCCACGATTACACACGGAAAGTAGCCAAATGGTAAACAAAAAAAACGTTCTGAACTAGGATCTAAAACAAATTCAGCTAATTAAACTGATCTAAACTTTGCGAATCCAAACAAAACCACAAATGTCATTCGGCACCTTTTTATCACTCACTAAAAATTTGCATACGAGTTCGGAACATGTGACAGATAACGCAACAACAGCCACGAAAAAAAAAATCCATGTCCTGTGAACATTTTCGTTAAAGCGGAATGAATAGAGACCAAAATTACTGCAAGAATACAAATCGAACGCAAGTTATAATCTTTTCTTTTCGGGAACACAAATATTTCGATAATTGACTGCGTTGACTGAAAATAACAACATGATCCGCCTCTTTGTAGTTGGAGAGAGATAAAATTAATTCCTGTCTGTAATTTATAAAGTTTAGAATTCAGTTTTGTGGTTCTGCACCTCTTAACAACTTTTCTTTCATATCAAAAGGAAGAAAAAATCGAAAAAGCTCCTAAAACAATTCATAACATTAAAATGATCATTGATCTGCCTGCGATGCGAACGTTTATACACGAACATGCATATTAATTAATTTTCATTCAACAACAATTGCACATGAGTGGCGAGAACCGCCAACTTGTGAGTTTTTTAGCGCATCATTGACGTTACAATGATTCAGTCTTTTCTTTTTTTTCTCCCTTATAATCGTGCGTGATTAAATATAGAACGGTTTTTGAATAAAAGCAAGGTTTTTTTTAAGCAGCAAACTTGTCCGTCATGCGCTGTCACATGTGTTGCTGACGGGCTTTGAACAGATCAGTGGCGTGAACCGCCAACTTGTGAGTTTTTTTTAGCCGCATCATTGAGTTTACAGTGATTCAGTCTTTTCTTTTTTCTCTGTTATAATCCCGTGTGATTGAATACAGAACAGTGTTTTAATAATAGCAACGTTTTTTTTAAAGCAGAAAACTTGTCCGTCACGCGTTTCTGTCTGGGTTTGGTAATCTTGTCGCCACATTCTCACGTCGGCGTCTTCAGATATGAAATAACCTCACCCGCTCCCTTCATTTTCAACTCATGTTGCAGCGCAGTTCAACGCTCCACAGTTTCCGAGGAACAAAACTTGAAGGACACTAAAGAGTGCTCAATGTTTTGTTTTTGTTCTCTATGGCTTTTGCGCGGCACAAAAACAACCGGTGACATAAAGTCTGACAAATGAAACAATGAATTCAATCCTAACCAGCGTGTTTTATTTATGTTACAGTGATATCTCTGGTCCCACAGGGCGCACAGAGAGGACTGAAACGGCAAAATACTGTCCTTACACGCTGAATTTCGGTTACAAAAGTGCTTATGATGCGCCGTTTATTGATGAGTAATTTCTTTACAAGCTTATTTTGCAAGTGTCGACAAGCGTGAATTTGTGGTGTCACGACAAACAAAAATCACGGGTTCTACGGACGTCCTCTACTTCGAACGGATGGAGGATTTTTATGAACGGCTGATCGAAGGCGTTCAAACGAGTGCAGATGTTTTCTGCACGGGTACCCAAGCCGTGAGAACGGATGGAAACGTTTTTTGAACGGCTACCCAAGTCGTTTGTACGGATGACCCAAGCCGTTCGAACGGGTAAGAAACGACTGGTGAACGGATTCCGTTCTAAACGGGAACTCGTTTGTTAACGTTTTCGCGTGAGAGGTCACATTTGTGAAGTATCCTTGTCACTCCAGCCACATCCCACAAGCTTTACTTAATTATGATTTTTAGGCATACATGTAGCTTATACATTAATTTAGGTTACCAAAGTGAGTGAAATAAGAAATACAACATGATAGTAATGCATGAAACCCCAAACAGAAACTTGAAAAAAAAATCCGAGTTCCAGAAAGAATTCGAACCCAAGACCCTCTGCGATCTAGATGGATGCTCTAACCACTGAGCTACTGGACAGTCTATGGTGTGATTGAAAAGTTAAAAGACGTTCTCTGGTTAAAAGTTTTAAAAAACACTGAGCTTTTGATTGCCAGTCTGCAATCTTTAAAAAGTGAGGTGTAAAAAGTGAAGGTAAAAATATGTATGTACAAAAAGTTGAGAAAATAACAAACGAATATAAATAAATACAAGAAATACAAAAGAAATACTTGTGTGAAAATAAAATGCTAATAACATGGATAAGATTACAATAAAATTGAGTATTGTCTTGGCAGCTGCTTAGAATTATTGTCTGCCTGGCTAGTAATTGCAGTGTGCCAGGATTCCAGCGTTTTTTGTACGCGTGAATTGCCTCTGTCAATGACGTGTGCATTCTCAAAATCAATAGTGTGGCCTTCGAGCCACGCATGGCTGGCAACAAAGTCATTGGAACCACTAGTCTTTTAAAAACTTGGGTGTTTCGTATGTGTTCCTTTTTTCCACATTTCACCCTTGCTCACCATAGAGTGTCCAGTAGCTCAGTGGTTAGAGTGTCCGTCTAGATCGGGGAGGGTCGTGGTTTCAAATCCCATCTGGAACTCGGATTTTTTTCGAGTTTCTGTTTGGAGTTTCATGCATTACTATCATGTTACAATTAGGTTACGTGTAAAAAGCAAGCACACAAACAAACACAGACCGGCAGCAAAACATAAAACAACACAGTCATTCAAAATAGGAGTAGTCAATAGAGGAGAAAATGTTCTTAATTCAGATTTCAACAGAGAAATACTGTCAGCATTCTGAATTTCTGAATGAAAGAAATTAAACAGTTCAGGCCTGGAAACTTACAGCTGTATTGCAAACTGTCTGATATTAGTTCTAATCAGTACAGTTGCAATGACTAGGATTGTAACGATTACTATGACTTGTCAGCAAACACAGTTCTCTGAATGCATCAGGAGGGAAGCCTTTCTTGAAAAGTAACAAACTTTCCAATTTGAAATCGGTAAATATTAGATAGTTCACCTAACTGGTGATCATAGGGTATGGAAAAATATACAAATATACATGTATTTTACAGCATTCTTCATTCATTTGAAGTGGGAGTACAGTAATTTAAGACATACAGTGTAGTGTAAAGCCCTGGCCAAACTACATGTATCCCATGTAGTGTAAAGCCCTGGCCAAAATACATGTATCCCAACTATAGTGGCAAAACAAGCTACTGGTACAACTTGACGCTAAAATGTAATTTAAAACATACACTGTAGCACTAAAGTGGAAACCAAAAGCGCTTAGCGTTAATGTTTATGGTACCAGAGCTGTTCAGTGTTTGATGTGAAGTGAGAAAAAATCATGGAATGGTTAAGAGAACAAGCCGAAAAGGGTATCTTGTATACCGTTTTACAGTTATCATTGCAAGATACACCCATGTTTAGGGAGATGATTAGAATCAACAAGCCCGGATCAGTTCTCAGAAATTTTTAATGCTATTGAACCAGCTTTGTTGGAATAGCAGCAAAACACTGCAACATTTTTTTCATGGAGCAGAATTGTTGGGTGTAATGTTTGATCAAAAGCAAACTCTATCCAACACTTGATCTAGCAAAAATTGTTTGACAAACATCATCCAACATGGGCGGCCAAACGGTCGAACAATCTTGCAACGTTAAATCCAACTTTGTTCAATAGTTTGACCAGGACTTAAAAGAAATCACAAGCCCATCATGCTGATGTGATCTTTTTTATGTTACACTGGATCAAGGTTGCATGAGGTGGAACAAAAATTCTGAAGACGACAAAAGGTTCAATAATGGTCCCATTCCATCATCATGCTATGTTACAGAAAGTCCTTACCTTAAAAGGTTTTACTTTTCTTTGCAACTTGAGCATACACTGTAAAGTACTGTGTAGTCTGCCATATACTACACACGTAACTACATGTATTCAGCCTGAAGATTAAAAAAAATGGATGTCAAGGCCAAGTATGCACTGTACTGTACAGTTCAGAAACCAGAATGAAAATATGAGCTTAAATATTGAAAAATATGTGCATGTTAACACACTACAAAATGCTACATTGGCCAGGCTGAAAGATTCAAAGATTCAAATCTTGAGTGCCAGAGGATGATTACTGTCATGATCTCCCAAACAATACTGTTACATGTAGATGGTCTTGGTGTAGGTCTCTGGAAAACATGATCTACTTTTTAAGTGTTACAAGCCATGATGGCAGGCCTAAAGACAGTCTTATAATTATTTTGTATGCTCAAGCATGTCAACACTGTCTTAACCTTCTCATGACCAAGCATCATTGCAGTTTGCAGGGATGATGCAAACATTAAGGGAGATTTTTTTTTAAAGGATTGGTGTTAATGCTGCAATGGCACATGCATGTAATGGTTGGGCTTAGGAGTTTTACACTTGTTCCATGAACATGAAGCCATCTTGAATGTTATTCTTTATTACACACAACAACTAGACAATCATACAGTCTGTAGGTATGAAAAACACCGCAGCAGTAATGAAATTTCAGAAATACAGGAGAATACACTGTAATTACAGTATGGTCTTCATTGCACATTCTCATTACAAGCCATAAACTGAAGCTTGTTAAATGACTACATGTATTTATTTTCTTCGAAATTCCAACGATTTTCCGTTCGTCAGCATTTATCCGGTTATTTATTTATTCCTGACTGGTTAACCGCTTTTGTTTTGCCACTCCGCCATTCGCAACTACAGTGTAGCAGTTTGAAAATTCTTCCGTCCAATCTCCGTCCACCTTTGTACTTCTATGCATGTATTAAAAAGCCAATAGATATATGTGTAGCGACCATGCATGACTGTCCTTAATCCTGTTCAAGGTATGTAGTTTAAGAATTCCTTCCGAAACTTGTTTCAGTTATAATGTTCTTAGGTGCAATTTTAATGTGGCATATCCAAAACACAAAGAAAATAAAAGCCTATTCAAACTTGACCGTGGTACTTCATTACCTTGGTTTTATCTCGGTTAGTTTTACAGCGGCAACTTTGGAGCCTGACCATAAAATTTCCTCCGTAAAAAAGCAGCCTGCCGCGGGAATACCAAGGGAAAGTCGCGAGGAGGTCACGCGGCAATGATGCGGTAGTAAGGGGTCAATACTTTCAGGTGGTAATGTAAGTTGCAAACACCATTTTATATTCAAAATTAATTTTAAAACAATTCCCTTGATTCCATGTTCCTAACTTCTCTCTGCATTATGAGAAAATTGATGTAAAATGGAGGCTTAATTGCTGCATAAAATTTTATTTGTAAGCAAATAATGTATTTATGTCTAATTTCCAATATTTGTTTTAGCTCCTGTAATGTTTACTTCATTATCCCTGAAAACCCCTCATGGGGAATAGATACATGTATAATTAAGGATAATTAACTCTATCATTATTGTTATCACTAATATTATCATTACATGTAGGTTGAATATTTTAATTTGTTATCGTACTCCCTTTGGTATATTCTACTGTTCAAAAAAACACTAGAACTGAGTGTGTGGCTACTATTTGTAACGCTACGTTTACTTATAATTACTTTGTTATGTAACAGAACCAGTTCAAGTAAAAGTTTTTGTACAGGAAAGCACTAGCTTTTATTACAAATTGGAAAAGTTTAAATTGTACATTATTAATTTTTTATTGTCATGCGTGTGCATGTACATGTAGCACAGCACTATATTTTTGGTTACTGAAGGTCAAGCCCTACAGCCCTGAGAAAATACAGCACAACTATTAACAATTTACAGAGACACTACAGTGTACATACCAAACACACCAAAATAAGAAATGACACATACAACAACACTCCTAGTTATCTACAACAACTGAAAGATTACATGTAGGTAAGGCAAAGGATTCACATACAATGTGTATAGAACATTTCATTCTTTCCCATTTCACCCTACAGTAACAAATTTCCTCAAAATGCTTCAGCTTCCTTCAGCTGCCAAACAAACTCATCAACACTTTTCTAAAGTACCTCCTCTATACAGGGACAGTAAACTGGTAATTAATCAAGTAGAAATAGAAAGCCATCTATGGTAGGTATAAAGGATGTACTGCATCGAACAACAAATTTCCGAGTCTATTCACAGTTATGGAATATTTGTAGCTATGGTATAACCTAGACTGGGCTTTTTAAACTTGATTAGCAGCTCCTCTCCTAGGTCAACTCAAAACAGAAAGGGCTACAAAAATGATCCTAACCAAGTTGAGCTAAGTCGGAAAAGGCAGTCCAGCATGTTGGGAATTAATAATTATTTGAGTACTGAAAGGCACATGACATTTGAATCACCTGATTACTAAAGCTTAATACATAACTGTTGAAAGATGAATGGGTTATTCCAGAGCAAAGGAACCTCTAGCTGCAAAATCTTCTCGACAGCTGGTAAATGTTAGAAATTATACTCTTTAAATTACAAGATCTTTCGCCTGGGAATCATAACAAGTTTAATTTTTCATGACAGTTCCCTTGATAGGCCTTATTATTAGCTTCTTGCAAAGATAACGTACCCGAAATAAATTGATAAGATAACATACCCAAAATACATTATTTTGATTAAAGGAAAATAATTATGGTCGTTTAGACAAAAAAAAAAATATTTTCAATACGACCGCAAATCATAACATTGCAAAGAAATTATGAAATTGCTTTCTTCAGATCAAGGCTGATGAAGGCTTCAAAATTGAAGTACCCTAAATAATTATTACTTTTGGTCGCCATTTTTCACACGTGCAGTATTTACCAATTTTACGAATCTTGCGTTAAACTGCTAGGTTTACGAAACAAAAGGTGACCAAAGTAGCTTTGAGTCGTACGAAGAAAGTGTTTATGTCGGAAGTGATTTAAGCTTTCATACTGAAAATTGTTCGCAAAACGGAGAATGAAAGAAAGCGTTTCATAATCTGGTTACGAATTCCAAACAATGTTTACCTCGGATTAATTTGGGTCGGGAATTCCGAAAACGTAATAACGAAATTAGCCTTACTGGCTTGTTACAAAGCTAAGGATTTTAATATGTTTTTAGAAGCGAAAAATGTACCAAGCACCCGCTACATGTAAAAGAAAGATATTGAGGAGAGATTTCTGTTTTGGTCTCCGCAAACAAGAGAGAAAGGCTTCCGAAGGTCACAAGCAAGAAATAGTAAACAGTCATGGTGATTTCGCTCTCCGACATGATGGAGATTTTGTTCCAAATGAAATGGAGCAAACGTGTCATTTCGTTTACTGAAGGACGCGTTGCATTTTGAGTTATGACATTTCTTCCGAGAATTTTTCAAATAAACAACAAATTATGAAGTAGATTGGCATGAGGGCACATAAGCTAACACTGCAATGGAATTAGCAAATTACATGCTTTTTAAAAGATGAAAATATAAAATTCAGAATGTTTCTCGTCTTCCAGTCACAACAAATAATTTAACGATCATTGCAGTTGGAAATATTATGAAAGTCGTGATTTATCTTAGGGTGCACGTGTTGGGATTTTCGAGAAGAAACATTCCGAGATATTTCGACTGCATCGAATACTTCGATCGCATGTCGATAATAAGCAATTTCCGAATCCTTCACATTCAGTGCAACGGAGGAGTTGAAAAATGCCAGCACATGAAAAAGGAACGATAAAAAGCCAATCATATCAAAACACCACGTTTTCCCTTCACGTAGCTGCAAAGACAGGGCCAGAAATTCACCCTTCTTGAAGGCAGCTGTTGATTTTATTTGCTTTGTAGAGTTGAACAGATTCGCAAAGAGGGAATAGAAAAACACATACAAGCGAGTGTAAACACGAAACAGCAATACTTCATAATTGTTTACCGCCAAGGAACAACTATCATCGCATTACAGAAGAAAAGGACTTACCTCCAAATCGAATTTACCCACAGAATCATCCAACATGCAAACTTCGGATCACTCACCGTTTCTGGGAAACCAAAGATTTAGCACTCGATAAAACTTGACACGATTTTACTTCCACTCGTTTTAATCGAGTCTCATTTCTGAGACCGAGTCTAGTTTGTACAAACGAGTCATTTTTCTAAAATCGAGTATCGTTTGTACAATCGAGTTTCATTTCTGAGATCGAGTCTAGTTTGTACAATCGAGTCACTTTTCTAAAATCGAGTATCGTTTGTACAATCGAGTTTCATTTCTGAGATCGAGTCTAGTTTGTACAATCGAGTCACTTTTCTAAAATCGAGTATCGTTTGTACAATCGAGTTTCATTTCTGAAATCAATTCTTCTTTCGGTGATGAAGGTCCGCGATCGAATCGCCTTTGTGCAATCGACTCTCGTTCATGGAATTTGAAGACGGAGTCATTTTACAAGGATAGAGAATCAGAGATAGAGGAAGAGATGCAGGGCCCGCGCAGCAAGTTTGCAACTGGGGGGGGGCGGGGGGGGGGGGGGCGGAGGCAGGCACCCGGAAACTTTTTGAATTCAATTCCTCCGAAATATCTGGAAATGCATTTAAAACTAACATGGTGTGGATAAGCTTATATACTTTCAGCAACAAAAACGAGGTGTTTTAAATGAAAAGTAATTTCGATTTTATTTCGTATTTCTTGCTTGTTACCGTTGGAAAAGTGGGGGAGGGAAAGGCTAAAGCCTCCTTTAGCCCCTCCCCCTGCGCGGTGTCTAAGATTTTTTTAGCTTATTTTTCGATGATTGCTCATCATTATCATCATAACTAACATTGACATTGAGACAGAAAAAACCAATTCTTTTGAGGATACCCCTTTAGACCCTGACACTAGCTTTTAACGGTTTATTGCCAATTTTTTTTGTGAGAATTTATGCAAACGCCGCTCTATTTCGTATGGTTGATAGGGGTTTACAGAAAAAAAGCTTGAATAATCAATCGCGCACACGAACGCTATTTAGCTGGGAGGTAACTAACCGCGATGAGGAGCACTACGTTTCTCCGAATAACATATTTAAGGTACCCATCACGTTAGTATTTTTGAGGTACCTTTACTTGTCTTTGTTGATATTTTGGCCTGGAATGGAAGGAGTTGGAATGGAGGAAGTTTAAAGGTGGAGGGACTCGTACAGAGGGAAGGGGATGTGTTAATTTTTGTTCAGTTCTTTCCCTTGTTTTGTTTTCACGTGGAAAGCGCTTGTAATAAAATGAGTGTCTGAAATTCTTGTTTCAATAGTTTTATTTGTTGGTTCTTGTACTCTTTCTCTTGTTTATATAACTCTTAGCCTTTGTTTGCTTGGCCACCTGTAAACAAAGTAGATTGAGAATAGTTATTTGCTACAAACATAGCATAAAATGTTTCTTGTGTGCATGTGTGTGTGCTTTTTTTTGGGGGGGGGGGATGAGTGTGCCGGGAGGGGATATGGGGATATCTCAAATGTTATCTTACTAGTATCAGTGTCCAAAATACTTTAGCAGCTGTGAAAAGGATGACCATAGTAATTGATTGCATGTGAGTGTGTCTCTCTTGCACCTGGATTTTTTACATGAATCTGTTGTGTTAATGAACGTCTTAGTTTGATTGTAACGTTGGGTTAAAAAGTGGAAATAACTTAATGTTGTCCCATCTAACAAATAAGAAAAATATACCAATCTTAGAGTGAACCAAGAAACAGGTGAATTTGTGGGATGTTAAAGAACCCACACACTGTTCGAAAAGAGTGTATGGTGGTATATATCTGCCAGCATGTTGTCGGCATGGCTGTATTAGTTTGAAGGGCTTCTGAGCGACTGAGACCACATTAAATATACAGCCAGAAGTCAGGCTATTTGCCAGTTGCTGGAACTTCCCTTCAATCCTTCCTTTAGTTAATATTCAAGCTGCCAAGGGAACCAGTGCAGGAAATCCCAACTTCTTTAAGGCCTGGCTAATTATTATGTGACATAAGTGACTGATAATATGTGTGACTATAGGATGTTAATCTTCAAATAAGAAACAGGTGAATTCCATTCAGTTAATAATGTATATTACAAGTTAATGAATAGTTTTCATTGTTTTATCTAGGTTTATAATAAGGCAAAAGGGTGAAAAATTTGCATAACTTACATATTTTTAATCTGCATGTTATGAAAATGTAAAATTTCTCACTGTAAAGGGTGAAACTCTAAATAGCATGTTTTCTGGGTCAAATAGTGCAATAGCTGTAAGAACTTGGCTGTCAGGAAGTTTTCCTTGGCTCTGGAGGTGGATAACCATATCAGTGGCTTAACCATACCACTGACCGTATGATCATACCAAAAAAATTGAGAGAGAAAAACACAGGGCACTCAGCATAACGAAAGGGCAGGCAAGAAAATGGCAGAGTGGGGTGCCCTTTCATTTCCGCCTAGCTAGAACTTTGTTGTTATCCATATTATCTTAACTCGGGCTTGGCTACAGGTTGCTTACTGTAATATGATTAGTTATGTATATCTTCATTTTGCTTACCAGCAAGTGAGTCAGGAAATGATTGTTTCTCTGATAACTGGAGTCCTGTAAGAAAAAAAGGGGAAAGGGAAGTATACGGCCCAGATGAGGCCTAGCTGTGTACCAGCATGGAAAAATACACAGCTAGGCCTAACCTGGGCAGCATACCTCCCTCATCCTATTCTAATGAGCAAAAAAACATGAACCCACTCGATCCTTTTCGTTGTGATAGCACCCGGATGTTGAGTATAAATCCAAACCACATTATTAATAAGTTAGAATAATTACTGTTAGTATTAATACTTGTCATTATTAGCTGTCAGTGACATATGTGGTGTCAAATTCACCTCAACATCCTGTACTAATGCAAGTAATGCATTAAATCAACATTGATTTTTTTTTCATTTTTCAATCAAGAATTTTTATTCATACAACGTTTTGGTCAATGAATTTCCAATAGGTATTACATGTCAAAAGTCACTGTCTGGTCTATCAAACGTTTCTCTTAATAGTTGGTAACTTAAAAGTTGGTCTCTTTAAAGTTTGTTGCTCAAAAGTTGTTCACCGAATAGTCCTGTCTCTATGAGCAAACTGTTATGTTCTTAAGAGCCTGGAGGCAACGATCCTCGCTCATGAAGGGCGTGGACACAATGGACCTGGCTCGACTAAGAATGCTGTCAACTAGGGTTACATTCTTAAGAGCCTGGAGGCAACGATCCTCGCTCATGAAGAGCGTGGACACAATGGACCTGGCTCAATTAAGAATGCTGTCAACTAGGGTTACATTCTTAAGAGCCTGGAGGCAACGATCCTCACTCATGAAGAAATGTGATGTATGTTTATACCCAGTGTATTGAATCATTGTGAAATGTCAGCAGACTGACCTCATTTGAGATACATATTCTTTATGTCCTTTACTTAAGTTTCTTCTTAACTGCTGTACTGTCCTGGATGTTGTGCTGAAACCTAGAACCGGTCCAGCAGTTATAACCTGTAGGGAAATGCCAAAGTTGCCATCAAACAACCCACTCTCGTTTTTAGTAAAAATGTCTTTTGAGACCTGCTATGGAAAGCATAAGTTTGTTTGCAATATACCAACAGTGTGTAAATTCTGAAAAAAAAGTATTAATAATTTCCGAATTTTTAAATTAAATATGTTGCCAAAAGTATGCAATGATGCGAAGTAGAGAGACCACTTTCTGATCTCGAAGCTCCTTTCTTTTCTTTGATAGGTTAGTTCCAACAATACAGTTGAGCAATTTCTGGTAAACCACGAGATTATATTTTTTGGTGAACATTTTCATTGCATCTGATAGGGATGTATATTTTCTGCTATGGAGTTGTTTGTTGAAGTTTATACAGCGCAATTTGAAAAGATTCCACTAGTTTGTCGATTGTTGATTCTAGAAAAAAAAACCCGTTCTTTATTAAATATGAAAGAAGAAAAGTAGATGAGATGCAATAACCTTGCATGTCTGTTATTTTCATCTCGGTAGAGCTCGTTCACATTTACCTCCATTTCGTTCTGGTGGGTCTTCCTTTCATCATGTTTTTGGTATACAGAATAACAGAAAAGAATGCTATTACAACGTACGGTGACTGAAAGGAATAATAAGATAGGATTTACGCTTACCATTTTGCGTTTTCCTATGTGCTTGGTAGAATTGTTTTCAACTTCATTCAAATAATAGATTCGCTTACACGCGTGACACCACTTGCTGCCTGGTCGATAGTTTTGCTTTCTCTCCCCATAATTATCGAACACAGCATAAAGTCGAACTGGAATGACTGGAAGTTTTTTTTGTGATCACGTCAAGTAGAAGCGACGAACAGTGATTGTCCTGTCCCACGATCGATCGTCGATGCCTCACGCACATTTGAGTTTCTGTTGGCATGTTTGCTGCTCTAGCCAATCTGGTGGTAAGGGGCTTATTTCGCCAAAGCAGACTTCTTGAGCATTTCTTGTTTTCCCAGAAAACCAACAAATTCCATAAACCGACAAGAAATGTGCGAGAAAAAAGCCAACACGACACTGAAAGCATTTTGTCGCAACTTTCGAAACAAGTCCGCGCGGGGACCCTTTTCCACGAGAAAACAATTTTTACATAATTTCTACACCCTCTAAAGTTTTGAGAAAATTTCTATCCTCCAGGGAAATTCAAATTAAATTGTTATTTTTTAAAGGGCATCCTTATCTTTTCACTTTAAAGCTAGGCTTAAGTTAAAGCTAGGAAAAGATGGGCATTTTGAATAAGCGCGCGCCCGAGCCTGCGTTTTTCGCCGCAGGTCAATGCACACGAGCTGTCGTTTTTCAGCCCTGTTGGGAATTGCTTTTAACAGACCGGAAGAGTCTTCACTCTCTTTGGTCAGCAGTCCTGAATAAAGGCGTCCAAATTCTAGCCCCACTCTCTAACGTCCAAACTCACCACTCGATGAACAGAACTCGATCCTCCCGGGAGGGGGTGTGTGTGGGGGGGGGAGGGGGGGAGGCCTATACGGTACTTTTTCTGTCAAAAATTATATAAAAGGGTAAGGGTTCGGCATTCGGGGCGGAGCTTCTCCGTCCTAATTTTTCTTAGTACTCCCCCCTGGATCGTACATTCCTACTTAGGCGAATGGATTGTAGAATCGGGAATCGATTATAGAAAGAGGAATCGATCGGGATCATCGCAGAAAGTAGACTCTATTTCAGTGACTTGGGATCCGAGACTTGATTGTACAAGCGATGCTCGATTTTAGAAAAGTGACTCGATTGTACAAACTAGACTCGATCTCAGAAATGAAACTCGATTGTACAAACGATACTCGATTTCATAAAAGTGACTCGATTGTAGAAACTAGACTCGATCTCACAAATGAGGCTCGATTATAGCAACGTGTGACGTATTGCGCAAACGTAAAACGAGTGGAAGTAAAATCGTGTCAAGTTTTATCGAGTGCTAAAACTTTGGTTTCCCAGAAACGGTGAGTGATCCCAAACTTCCACAGTGACTTTGTGTCGATTTGCCCGCGATCCTCGGGCCATTCTCGAATCTTGCTCGCCTAGTTCGTATCGACGAGACATCTTGCTCAGTTGTGAGCACGCAGCGCTCACGAGAAACGACCCAAACGCGCTTCTCTCCGGTTAAACCTCTATAACTCAAGAACAGACAACCCAATGGAAATTCCAAACTAAAATGACTACAACAAAATTTGTATAGAATCTCTAAGTCGGCGACTTGAACATGGCTTCAACAGTGCGCAGTCAAAACTTCGCTGTGATCGGTCGACAGCCAAGACAATAACACTACTCCCATATATGGAGTGATGGGATTTCATGCACCACCGGAAGTGAGGTATGCGTGCAGCGAAATGTAAATAATATTTCGATCGCCCGTCGATTGGCAGTGTAATCTGCTATTAATCTCTCAAATCCCTCACAACCGATCCAAATGTGCATGTTTCATTGCTAATAAAAAGAAACCGCTCGAAT
Source organism: Pachyseris speciosa (assembly GCA_016490735.1). NCBI lineage: Eukaryota > Metazoa > Cnidaria > Anthozoa > Scleractinia > Pachyseridae > Pachyseris > Pachyseris speciosa. The sequence continues at coordinate 40,749 of JAEMWC010001019.1, read as the reverse complement.
CAAAGATAATAATAGAGGTCACGGATTATTTTAATAGCCCAAGGGCTCATTTCCGGTTTCATCATCTGCCAGTTATGCATCATTGATATTTCAGACGCGTGAACAAAACCACGAGGGGAATGGGGAGAGAGCGCGTTGATAGCCGATCGCCATCTATCTGTCCACCCATCTATCCATCCATCTATCTGTCTATCTGTCTGTCTAGTAAATGTTTGGGTGTTGAAGTTGATAATTCCTGTCATGTGAATTTCACATTTCAAGTGTTAACAAAAGTCTCTTCTGGTATAGGCATCATACGAAAGATTTTTACTTATGTATTTACTACTATTTATGGCATACAAAAGAAAAAAAGCCAAGGGATGAAATGCAAAAGAGTCGGAACCCCATATTGAAGCAGATCACCAATGGTACAAAAATGATAATGATACGGATTAAATTATGGAGGTAATAAATTATGGTGATTAGTATTACCCTTCTTGCAATTTGCCAGTGTCTACCAGTCGATTGTCGAGCAGCATTTTGATTATTGTAGCATTGTATGGGATGACATCAGTGACCACCTCATAAATATACTTCAGGTATTGCAAAATTGTGCCGCAAGAATTATTACCGGCTAGGGTCGCACTACCTGACGCCCACTGATCAACTGTTGAACAAACTCTGTTGGTCTAATGTTAGAGAGAGGAGAAACAAACAAAAGGTTCTAATGATGTTCAAAATTATGAACGATATGACCCCAGTTTATCTAAATGAAATATTTTCGAGAAATGTCGGGTCCTCTTTATATAATCTTACAACATCAAGATGGAACTTAGTCTTACAGGCAACCAAAAACTGATTTTTATCGGAACAGCTTTGCCCACACAGGGGCAAAGTTATGGAATGCTTTACAAGGGCCCGCGCAGCAAGTTTGCAACTGGGGGAGGGGGGAGGGGCTCACCTCGAAAGTGTTAGCGTGAGTCAACTAGGGGCATCCGGGGGCATGTTCTCCGAAAAAGCTTTAAATTTAAGTCCTCTGAAATGGCTGGTAAGTGGTAATGCTTTTAAAACTAACGGGGTGTGGTGAAACTCAGTATACTTTCAGCAACAAAAAAGCGGTGTTTTAAAACAAGAATAATCCGTTTTCTGTAAAACATCAAATAGAAGAGTAACCTCGATTTGTTTGCGTATGACTTGCTTTTTACTGTTGAAAAGTGTGTGTGGCGGGGGGGGGGGGGGTGGGGGGGGCTTAAGTCCCCCCAGCCCCTCCCCCTGCGCGGTCCCTAACGATATGAAGTACATGAAGTCCATCAGTTACCCTGGGTGCCAGAGATTATTTTTTCGTATGTAGGAGGGAATTTATGCGGCGAGGCCGCGGCAACTGTTTTGGCTTTTCAGGGATATATATTTTTTCAACGGGCCTCTGGAGCCAGAGTATCCATCAGCGGTTTTAAGAATAAATTAAAGGATCTTAGTCTCTCTATCGAACCTTAACCTAAGTTTGTATATAGTTTCGACTTATTTATGTAGCAAATATTCAATTGAATAATTTAATTGTTAGTGTAGGATTGTATATAAATTTAGTGTATTTTTATCGGTTCACGACTTTTGTCAAAAACAAAAATGCCGATGATTGTAAATTTTTGAACAAAATTACCGTGGATAAATGAAGTTTCTGTGTATCTATCTGTCTGTCTGTCTGTCTATCTGTCTGTCTGTCTGTCTGTCTGTCTATCTGTCTCTCTATCTATCTATCTATTTATCCATCTATCTATCTGCCTGTCTCTCCATTTATTATTATTATTATTATTATTATTATTATTGTTCATAAAAATACTTAGTCTTGATTAAAAATGAATAACGATCATTTCTGAAGATGCATGATGTAGCATACAAAACGAAAGATTTTTAAAAGAAATGCATTTTTATGCAAATGTTTATCACCGCGGTTTACGTTTTGTTATTCATTTATTCATTCTTTCGTTCATTCATTCATTCATTCATTCATTCATGCATTCAATTAATTAATTTATTTATTTATTTATTGACTTATTAATAGGACTGAGTGGAGAGATTTGAAATTACGAGCACAATTACCTATGAATTGTACGACACGGATTCTGATTACCAATTGACTGTTTGAATAACAAAATGCCAAAAAGACTTAATGTAAGAGCACATAATCCTTCTGGTCAACAGGTTGTGATCAAAATCTAAGGAAACATATCTGAATAAAAGTCGGTGGACCAGTTAATTTTGTCCATGTTCGTTTTCAATCTGAAATTAAATTACCTATGATTAAATTTTCAGCAATTTCCTATTCCCCTCAATTTAATTAATCCTTTGAGAAAAATTATCCCTTCCCCATCTGTCTACTAATTTCTCCGGTGGACCAGTTAATTTTGTCCATGTTTGTTCTCAATCTGGAATTTAATTATATTAAATTTTCAATATTTCCTATTCTTCCTTTGAGAAAAATTATACCTTACCCAAATATACCCATCCGTCTACTAATTTCTATTTTCAAATTCCAATATTAAACCTTTATTAAATATTCAATAATTCCCTCAATTTAACTAACCACCCTTACCTGGTGGTTGGCTCATTTTCTACCATTTCAGTCTCAGGTTCGCTCAGTTCTTGACTGTATTTTTCACAGCTTGGTAGTACGCTAATAATGATTTCTTGTCTTGGTCATGGTCTTTTGCTATTAGAAACTAACACCTTTATTTATTCCTACGGCAGTAGCCGATTTGTCTCCCTTACGAGTACCGAGGAAACGCCCACCATCGCCCGAAACACTTGTACGTTCACGTAAATAACCACACAGGTGACCTGAGGCAGTTTTCAAAAACGTTTTTATTTGCTCACCTTTCCACAAATCCTTGAAGGCCTTGGTGTTTTTTTCACGCTGTTTTGGAAAGGAGAGTAAAGATATGTACTGAAATCTATATCGCCGATAGCCCTTTAAACTAATTAAGGTAACGACACAGCAGTAACATGAAGGAAAATCAGTATAACGAGTGTGGAGGACAAAAATATTGATCTTCTTAGTTTCTTTATGTCACTTATGTTGCTTTCGTGAAGCAGGCTTGGTGCATGTTAACTTAGTTTATATAATAAGGTGAATAGTTCGCGCGCTGTGTGCTGTGCGCTGTGTGCTGTGGTTCTTAGCTATGATCTATTAGAGGACAGATGCACAGATTACGTCATCACTGCAACTGTTTTTCCAGAAATGTGAAAATAAACAAGTTTTTCGCTTTAGTTTTGTTTCTTTATTATATAAAACAAATAGATTCCATGTTGCCGTGCGTCTGCTCAGTAATAGATCACAGAAGACGTCAAAATGTGGTAAAAACATCAGTGACACACTCGCCTGCAGCTTGTGTACCACTTCTTAGTTTTTACCACATTTTGACGTCATCTGTGATCTTTACTGAACAGACGCACGGCAACATGGAATCTATTTGTTAAGTTGAGGATGGAGTATCGCACAAAAAAGGAATGCGCACTGGCTCATGAATGGATTTAAAAGAGGGAAAGCTCGTCACCTGATATTTGGTTTGTTTGTTTTTTCCAACGATTTCCTTATGTCATTGGTTCGAAAGAGAGAAAACCACGTCTCTCATTAGCTGACTGGATTGAGCATTCGATCAAGCCAATACTGTGCTTCGTACACCATTCGATGCACGAATGGTTGTGAATTCATACAGTTCTCGTCGTGGACCCGGGTTTCTTTTTCCCCATTTTCAAGAAAACACTGCCTGTGCTTTTGTAATTTATTGCGCCTGAAACGATCGAGAGTGAGATAGTATGGTGAATCGACCAAACTCACTCAAATTTTAGCTCAAAGATCGTTTAGCACCTTGAATTTCATGAGCCGCAAAAGAAAACTCATTGCCTGTCAGAGTTATTAATTTTCATTCAATTGAGTGTCGAAAGTAATTCTCGTTTTCTGTGGTTTTGCTTTATTGTGGTTTGTGATTGGTTAGGGACGGACCATTAGAAATAACCGGAGGGAGGGGGCGGTGACATTTCCCAAAAAATATTCCTGCAAGGGAAACTTGTAAAAAAAAACAAAAAAACAAAAAAAATCCTGCGAGCGGTGATACGTAAAAAAAATTCTTGTACAGGAAGCGAGATGCACTTAAGGTTATTAAAAGTATGGGATAAGGGGGGAAAGGTAACATAAAACAATGCCTAAAGAGAATTGAAATTTTTCATTTGTCCTACACTACTTTTATTTGAAAACAATTGTTTGATATATTTCTTCATACAACAAAACACAAATAGTATAAATGGCTTGCTTTTTACACAGTCATTATTACCACTGTTAGTATATACTTCACAAGTGAATAGTGCTTTTCGCGCGCTCTGATTGGTTAACTCGGAGGTGATTAGCAAGTACTATTCACCTCCAAGCAGCCGTAACGCGAGATTTTCAAATTTCCGACCGCTTGTCGGTATAATGTCACACATAAAGTAATGTTTTGGTCCGCTAATTATGCAGCTCTGCGTCGGTGAAAGTGGTGGATATTTACCTATAATTGTTAAATATTGCTATCACAAATGATTATGCTATAAAATCTCTCTCTTGAGATATAAAATGTATTTCAAACTATTTTTGATAGAACATTAAGTAATATAAGAAATATAACATTTATATAACAATATACTGTAATATAATTTTGTTTTGTATGAAACTTTAACAGCCATAAAAACAACGAATGTGTTGGATGCGTTGAAATGTCTCTGTTTCTAAATATGTGAATAATAACAATCTATATTATGACTCAACTGTGTAATGGAAATTCCCAACAATAAATAACTGACAGTGCAATTTTGGTTTTAATATGAAATAGTAACAGTAGTCAAAATAACAAAATATACTGGATCAATAAATATATTGAATTGCTACTGCTTTTCATGTATTACGAACTATTGATATTCTGGCCTAGTTGTGAAATGTAAATTTCCACCAATAAATAACAGTATGTTATGACGCGAGTGAACACGGCGAAAGAAAAGTTTTGGAGAAACTGTTTACAAGTATCAAGGAAAAGAAGGCTACAAGGCAAGTTTGCCGAATATTATTAATTTTTTTTACTGTTCATTGAATTAGACAAATAAGTAAAATTCCTTTGTGCCTTAAGTAGGTCTTTTCGGTAATAGATCACAGATGACGTCAAAATGTCTGCAGCTCATGTGCCAAAACACATTTTAACATCATCTGTGATTGATTACTGAACATACACACGACAGAAAGGAACTAAGTGATAAACTATAATACCTGATTCTGAAGTTATATGAATATATGAAAATCATATATCGTATATTATACGTGATTCTCTTAGACATTATATTATGATATAATCTTTAAGATAGATAGATAAGATAGATAGATACTTTATTAGCATGTACATGGTAGCCATTGGCTAAATTACGTACAATAACTGTATGTACTAAACGAAAAAAGAAACTTAAAAAATGCTAGAGTTACTAAAAATATTCTATAAGATATACAACCTAATATACATTCTTATTATTGTTAATTACATTACACGCGATTAGTTTTGTAACTAAAATCAAACACTCGGCTTTGCCTAAAATTGTACTGAGGGGTATGTCTTGGGGGGAGCAAGTGGTGTAGTTTATGCTCTTCGTCGTCTAAGATTTTACTAAAAAGTGAACTGCATAAAAAGCTATGATGATCGAAAAGTGAATCCATGTCTAAAAACGCTAACGATTCGTTATAACTTAAGTGAGGGCAAATAATTGATAAAGCTCTTTTCTGCACCCGTTCTAAATCATTAATTAGGTAATTAGGCAGAGATGAATGAAAAACTGGTACAGCATAGTCACAGACGGATCTAATACAACATGTGAAGAATCTTACTAAGTCCGATGTAGAGACCCTAGCACGTTTAAGCTGTCTAAGAAAATAAAGTCGTTTAGACGCTTTCTTAATAGTTTCGTTAATGTGTAAGTTCCAAGAGAGATTGTTTGTAATAGTCACTCCAAGTAGTTTGGCATTCTGAACTACTTCAAGTTCTTGGCCATTAATGAATAAAGGTGGTAGATCAGCATTGTTCTTAGAGAATGATATACGAATTTCCTTACACTCAACTGAAACCTGTTATCTGCGGACCAGTCCGCCACAGAATCGACATATTCTTGAGCACTACTTGACTGACCTTTGGGAATGATTTCGGAAACTGTTGTGTGATCTACGTACTTCCATAATAATGCGTCGAGAATGGACAAGTCATTGATGATGATGACGAAGAGCCATGGGCCCAGTTTGGTACCCTGAGGAACACCAGAGGGCACCAAACCCCATTCAGATACACATCCTTCGGCAAGTTTTGTTCTTTGCTGACGGTTGGTAAGGAAATCGATAATCCAATTAATAATGGAGTGAGGCAAGTTCAAAGTACGTAACTTAGTGATAAGAATCTTGTGATCAATCAGGTCAAAGGCTTTCCTGTAATCAAATAAGAAAGTTCTAACAGAAGAGCCGTTGCCATCTGTAGCGTCCGTCCGGCAATGAATCATTTCCAGCAAAGCTAGGGTCGTAGAGGATTTCGGTACAGCGCCGTATTGACGATCGTCTAAAACTCGTAGGGCGGCGGGCTTGACATAATTAGTAACGACTAAATCCTCAGCCAGTTTAGAAAGACATGGTGTAAGGGAAACAGGTCTTAAATCCTTTTTTACGTCTTTAACTGGTTTCCTTTTAGGAATAGGTGTGACATCAGCGAGTTTCCACATGCTGGGTAGGCGTTGTTCCTTAACATTTAGGACTTTAGTAATAGGGTAGTGGTACAAGAGGGTCGTCTAACCGGTATTCTTGTAAGGGTTCTAGGAGGGCGCCGTTGAGTGAGTTTGCAAGGTCTTCCGGGGGTAGATCGTTAAGTTCAGGTACGTTAATGCAGTTACGTAGGTCGCCTGAGCGTAAGAGTGAGCCACCTAACCGCTTAACTTCGTTCCACCATCTTTTAGGATCTTTATCTTTGAGGTGTTGGATCTTGGATTCGTAAAACTTTGATTTGCAGAGTTTACGTTTGCGATTGACAGTGTTTCTATAAGACTTGTACTGAATGGAGTTGGGGCCCAGGTCGTGGAAGGCTCTTTGTCGCTTGATAATCGTTGACTTAAGCTCTGGAGTCATCCAGGGGGCGTCTTTGGTGTTCAGGCGCACTCTTTTAAGGGGCATAATGATGTCCAGACCAGTTAGTATAGCCTCCCTGAAAGCCCGTTCAAGATCGTCACAGGACTTAAGGGATGTGAACAAAAGTGACCAGTGAAGGGAACTCAGGTAACGGGCGAGTTCAGCTTTACGGCTAGGACGTAGGTCTCTCTTTAATATATACTGAGTTGATGTCGGAGTCGTGGCTCTAGTTCTCTGGTTTACAAGTACAGTTGCGTGGTCGGACAAGCCAAATGGTGGAAAAGTGGCTGAATCTTTGTAGAATGCCTGGAGATTTGTAATGATCAAGTCAAGTGTAGCGTCATTTCTTGTAGGTGCCTTAACAGTTTGTTTCATCCGGAAATGGTTTATCAAGCTGTTAGTATTGAAGCGATTAAAATCACCACAAATGATGAGAGCGCAACTGGGAAGTCGGGCCTCCACCTTGGTTAAAGAGTCAAACAGACATTCTCGTAAACTGTTGTCATTCGCAGTAGATTGCCTCGGGTGGTAAACCACCGCCAGAACAATGCAGGAAAATCCTCTAGGGAGACGTTTAGGCTTCAGGTGGACCCACAAAATTTCGTGTTGGTCACAACATTTAATGTCGTCAAGAAGCTGGTACTTCAAACGATGTTGTCTCTGATATAAAGACACACTCCACCATGCGAGTCAGTTTGCCTGTCACGACGAATGATAGTGTAGTCGGGGATATTAACGACGCTGTCAGGAATCTCATTCTTCAGCCAAGTTTCCGTTATGCACGCTAGGTCGACATCATTTCAGTTGATAAATTCCTGTACCTCGACTAGCTTCGGTACAAGAGACATCACATTTGTAAGCAAATTTTATTAACGTAATATTCTTTGATGGATTGTTGATGATTTGCAGGAATGTCGTCCTTTGTACTAGTACTACTTGAGGTGTCATCTTGAATATTTAAGTAGTTCTTAGTGAGATTATGCAAATTCTGCCTAGTTTGAGAATCTTGAAAAGTTCTAAAATCCAAGGGAAAATTTGGAATAGAGTCAGCAACATTAGGTACAGTGCTTTCTAATGCAGGTGTTTCGAGAGAAAATGACGTCTTGAGCTTCCTCAAGCCGGCTCTACATCCCCTTCTGGTAGGCTTTGTTCTTGATATCCCGAGTTGGCAGAGTGAACGCCATAGGTTTGAGTTTATGGTGGTTCTCGTCTGGGAAGAAGATATTGCCACCAAAATTGTTCTTGAATAAGCCAGTGCCATTGATATTAATGGTAATAATAATAATCAGAGGATATGATAGGCGCAAAAAAGGCTAGAAAACTAGAAAAAAACTTAAAAGTAGGGAGCACAAAATAAACGTGTGCTGCCTGCGAGGCGCTCAACCGTACCGTGGGACCACTACTTGCGTAAATCGTAGATTAGTTACAAAGGAACAAATGTGCGGGAAGGAAAAAAAAATTCGTTCAAAGCATGCGCCTCAGGAAAAAAAATCCTGCAGACAGGTGGACTTAAAAAAAAAAAGCATTCATGCACCGAAAATTTTTCACCCCCCCCCCCCCCCCCACATCCGGTTATTTCTAATGGTCCGCCCTTAGCAAAATTCGCGCCACTTTTTCAACCAATAAGAAGCAAAACCAATATTGACTAGCTCGCGCGAATTTTTCCCGTGCTTTGCGCCGATTACAAGTAATTGAATCGCAATGTTCCTTAGGGCCGGTTCGAACGTCGAACTTCACATGTGCCGAATGTAATGCAAATGAGAAAAATCTATGGTTTTCGCTCATTTGCATTACTTTCGGAACATGTGAAGTTCGACGCTTGAACCGGGCCTCATTTTCCTTAGAAAAATTGTTCATGTATATGATCGATATTCCTTATTCATTATGATCGGTAATGTGAAGTAGTTTCCTAAGTTTTTAGGGAGTCATAATTGCGTGTTGGCCGCAAATCGAAAATTATTTTACTCGCTATAGACACAATTACCAATTCTTTTGAGAAAAGGTTAACGTTAAAATGACGCTTGCCGTTTTTTGTAAAAGTGATTATGTGGAATGAAATTAAAAGCAAAGACGATCGATGTATTAAAGAGTAAACAACAAGGGTGAACGTCAGAAGGAATCATAGTCACGTGGTCGAAGTTACTGTTTTTTAGCTATTTACAGCATAGTTAGTATACTCTTGCAATCCTGTTGTTTAGATACATTACGACTGATTTTGTTCAAGGAAAACTTCATTGTTCGGAATCGAACTGTTACGTTCTGCTGAATTTCATTCAAGAGGATCAGTTCTCCGCATTTGTACTCCGTACAACCAACCATTCATGTGGCTTTCTGGCTTTGTTAGCCTTTTATTACTCGGGACACTGTAACTATACTGAGTTACAAATCATCTTAGATTTCAGTCGTTTTGTTTTCCTGTGCAGCAAAGTGCACAACACAATTACGTGGCGGTGTTTTTTTCGCCAATGCACAATAGAAGGCACGTGGCGGTGTTTCATCGTAGTCCAAAGTGCAAAGCATTGGATCATTCTCTTTACAATAGGCAGTTAAATAAGACTTAAAAGCTACTAAGTTTTACTTAGCCAAAAATATGTGTGTGAAGGCCTAAGTAAAATCTTATTATAGTGAGAAAGTTGCAACGATTCAATAAAGTTTCAAGTGACTTGAAAACCACCTTCAGGGGCCGACCATTTAACTCTTGAGGGTGGGGGGTTGGGTGATTTTGAAAAAAATTCCTGCAAGCGCTTGTCCGAAGAAAAAAATTGCATGCACCACAAATGTAATAGAAAAAAATTACAACACGAAGGGAAAAAATATCCTGCCCGCTGGGTTGCTAGAAAAAAAATCTTGCTGACCAGAAATCAGACCAGTGATCCAAGATCTGTCTGGATCTGTCTGGATCATGGTGCATCAAAGGAACCGGCGAATCCATGACCAGTGTGGATTCGCCGGTTCCTTTGATGCACCATGATCCAGACAGATCCAGACAGATCTTGGATCACTGATCCGAACTCGGATCACCCCAAAGGAACGCACCCGTAACTTTTTCTTTAGTGCAAAGACTACCATTATTGTTCCATCAAGATCCTTGAACTACGTGACTCATAAATCTTTTACGTGATGGGCTGTCTTGCTTGGATTACTGAGGATGTTGCGATATCTTTCTAAAGTTATGAAGAATTTAACCCAGTAGAGTTTGTCCGCGTGAAAAGGGCTTGCGGAATTTAAGAAATCGGTTGGAGGTCTAGCACGTGTTGTGACAGTTCTATATTTAGAAAAATCGCAAATTTACATTAAGTTGTTTATGTGTAATTTGATCGGGCAGATATCACAACTCATCGCTGTGACAGCTCTATTTAAGAGACAAGTTTGCGAATTCTTAGATTTCTTTTAAACCCTTTTACCTCCATCAGGTAAATTAAATTTAACCCTTTCACTCCTATACCGGCAAAAGCACCCGTAAGTATTGTAGGGAGAAGAGATCTTTCAAACCATACCCGAATAAGCACGATTCCGTCAAACAGGCCGGAGAAAACACACACAAAAAAACAAGTGAGGTTGACCCGAAAATTTGAGCGTAAATCGTGTTCCACTACCTCCCTGTACTTCCTTCCATCTAATCCTACGATCCTAAAAGTTTTCCTGAAATCTTTTCCCATCGAAAGGAAGCCCAGAAAATTCCCAGCAAGAGAGAAAGAAAGTGGGACAAGAAAAGCAAAAGAAAAGAGGAGGAGAGGAAGCGAAAGGTAGAAGGCGAGGGGGCAATCTCGTCCCCAGAGCCTACGTTACCTTTGTCCAGCGGAACGGGCAACGGACGCTCTGGAAGAATCCAAAACCGGAACCAGAAAATCCTGGTTCCGGTTTGATTGCGCCTGCGTGAGGTTTCAGGACAAAATGGCGGCTGTTGATTATGTCAACACGTTCAGCAGGACCATTTTAGGGCAGTCAGCAGGGGCGATTCCACGGTAATCGACCAACAATCAGAAAACAGTCACATACATGTGGTAGAAGCCAACTTGTGAGCGATTTCCTTTGTATAACACGACTCTTTCTAAGGATACATACATCGATTCTTTTAGAGGAAGCTCAGTTACAACTTGCAAGTTTAATTAAGCTTTACATTACCCGCTTAGAGGATACTTATAATATAGGTTCGGATTCTCAAGAATCATCGTTTCAGTGTTGGCTTAGAAAAAGGCCGATGAAAGCTTAACCTCAACAATAGTCCCACCTCAATTTTTGTTAGCCCACCCAGACGTTCTTACTGTAGCTGCTATCTGGAGAACAAGATTCTTAATGATGTAATGAAGTAGACTACTGACTCGGCACATTTAATTGAAGATTATCTGATATAATTATATTTTTTGTATTATTTCTACTTTTACAATGAGACAGTGTTTCAGTACCTTTTCTCATCATTGTGTAATTTTTAAGTGCAAATAAAGTTTCATTATTATTGATGGATTTTTTGGTTGTATCCTATATGGTCATTGAGCTTTTCTATTCAAAACTTGCCATCCCCTTCGCCACCTTGTCTGTGGATGGTTTCATAAAAGATACATTTATCTTTCAAGTATACATATTACATGAAATATATTTTCACCCATAAAGAGTTCCCTAAAAATAAATGTGACCTCTAAGGTATTTACCATGGCCCCCTTACTTGTCCTTGACCTGGGGGAGGGGGAATTGCCTATTTATTATGCCACAACACAATTTTTGTAACATCTATTTACGAACAAATGAAAATTCTGAAAATAGAATATATAGCTGACCCTCACACCTGGCTTAAGGAGGATTTTTCAGGTATCCCGTGATGCAGCGCGGATCAACTATATTATCAACTGGACTAACCACGTGACTCTTCATTCCCCATGGAACTGCTCGAAGAGAACGCATCGATGCTCTCTTCATCGCCGCTATTATACGTTCACTGTTTGGATTTGAATGGTCAGACCTACATTCATTCGTCGAATTTAGCTTGTTGTAGGTTTTTAACAGTGCTAGGACATGTAAGTTTCCCGAAAAACCTACGTGAGCGTCGACTTTGTCTGTTTGTGCTCTCGGACAAGTTGAGAGAGATCGAGAACAAGTCTTCCCCGGTTGTGATCAAAGTGAGATCGAGTTGTATTCACAAGGTTAGTATAAAACTATGTTGTTCTGCTGCTATATACGACATTCCGGTGATTTTCAGCTCCTGCTTCGGGTTTATCGCGTATGATTTACCGTGGATAAATAAAGTTTTTGTTTTCTGACCGGAGTTGGAAACTGTAAACACGGCCGAAATGTCTTGATCAATTTTCACACATTTCCGAGATAAAACATTCGTGGACTTGAATATTTCCTTTTGCTTTATTTAGCTGGAGAATGAAACCGACGAGGATCCAGACCGAAAAGTGGTTGTAGTCTTCGACTTCAGTTTATTGCTGAACCAAACAAGTGTGGCTGTTCATCTTCCTCCATATGACGACTACCAAGAAGAGAACGACATCAAAGAGATGCCTTGGCTTGATGTAACGCGTGCCGATTGCAACTGTAGTTGTTATCCTAATGTGAGTAATGTTGGCGTGCAAACTAATTCCACGTTCGCTGCCTCCCACACACAATCCGACTCAAGCGACTTGGGGGAATCTGACAGCAGCCCTTGTGGAAATGACATCTCAGATGAAGAGACAAATGATGTCCCAGATAGGCATGAGACACTGACACAATATACAGAGTACTTCAAGCTTAAAGGTACTAGTTACCACAAACACTTTCAGGAGGCTTTGAAACAGTGCAAGAGCCTTTTACTCAAGAAAGAAGAAATTGCTGTCCAACTTGTCGTTGAACCCATCAATGCAAAGGATGAGAATGCAATTGTGGTTCAAGCAGAAATTGGCACTATATGGAACCCAGTGGGATATATTCCTGGAGGGAAAATCAAGAAGGCTATGGATGCACTAGACAAAAAAGAAATACAAACTATTAAATTTAAATCCATTGAATGGAAATATAACTATAGTCTTGGTGAATATAGGTATGTTTCTTCTATTGTTATCACCAAAATCAGAAAGTGGCTACCAACAAATGATGGTTATCAATACAATGATATGTTGTAAATAAATGTCATATTATTAAGAACTCTTATTACACCCATTTAGAAATCACTGGTGATTCTTTCAATCTGTTCGCTCTCAACTTAACAGTGCAATTTATTCATGGATCACATCCTTTTTGTTGACCCATCAAACTTGTGTTTCCTGAAATGGATAAATGAATATTAATACTGACAAAAAATGTTTTCAAATGGGTGTAATTAAGTGGTAACATAACTGAGTGGATTGCAATTTTAGTCTGAAATCAAACTTGTGATTTCAAATTGGAGGTGTGCTGTGCACTTATTCAAATTTGAAATCATGCGTACAGAGCTGTCATAAACAACAATTTTGTCAGTTGTGGACTAGATCTCCGTCTACTTTTTCCAAATCCCCACCTACATCAAAATTAGTGTAAGTCATGTGCATATGATTTCATACCAAATTAATTGCACTCTACTCAGTGCAAAATTGACTATTATTCGACATTTCCACACAAAGAATATTTAGTGGTATTTTATTCTGTACTTTGTGTTTCAGTTACAAAAACACCTCAGTGTCCTCCATTCACTGCTCTACTTGTTAGCAATAAACCGGTGTATTTCACAGTTATTTGTATTTTTAATTTCTTTGAAACTTCCTGCTCAATGCATTCACTGCCATGCCTTGCTGGTAGAACACTAGCATCCCATTAACTTCATCACTTTAATAAGTCATTTGTGTCTACACCCCCCCCCCTTAAAAAACATGGTGCAATAATATTGCTATCTACCAGGTAAACTTAAAACAATTCTACAGAGCCACTGCAACATTAAGTATCCTTGGAGAGATCACTAATCTTCTGAATGCTCGGTGTATAGATAATTTTGTTCACAGATCATGTTATAAAACAGTTCACTTGGTTACTTGTATTTAATATCTACATCTCATTTACTTCCACTGTTAATAGGCTTTCACTGTAGGAATATGAGTTCAAATCATTGGCCATCTTAACTGCCCATGTTTTCAATGCTGCGGTGAGATATAGACTTTCACTGGGTACCTTACTCTTATTACTGAAACCACATGTCTGTGTAATATGCCTGAATTTTGCTCATATGGAAGGAGGATGTTTCTAGCACAATTTTACACTTTCTTGTTCATTCAAAATTCCTGGTAGAGAAATTTTTTCACACATGAACTGAAAACAGGGTGTACTGGCATTCATTATTTATGAAGCTCATTGATCCTCATGATCATGTGATAGGGAACAGGAGGAGTTCCTCTTTATGAATTAAGTATCCCTGGAGAGATCACTAATCTTCTGAATGCTTGGTGCATAGATAATTTCTTCAAAGATAATGTTACTGTAAAACTTGGTTACTTAAATTTTCTCACACATGAACTGAAAACAGCGTATACTTGCATTAATTATTTATGAAGTTAATTAATCCTCATGTGGTAGGGAATAGGAGGGGTTCCCATTTCTGGCCGATGTAACCTTTGCCGTATTGTACCCCTATGTCTTGCTGGAAGAACAGCTCTGCCTGGTACTAGTACTGAGCCATCTTCCCGATGATTTATTCTAAGGCGATGCAGCCGCAGTGGGTGATTTCTCACATCAATGTTGTCATCGTCAAGATCTGGGCAATCATCAAAAGAAGGAAGTTCCTCATCCGTGAACCGCTCATTAGCTGTCCAATAGTAAAAGGGCAGGTCTTTATCCATTCTTTTGGTGAATTCTCTGTAAAATATAACACAATTTGACAGGTTGAATCAATATAATCAATACAAACCAGAACACACTGAGAACACAATAGTATGGGTAACATACCAACCTATATTTTTTTGGCAAGGACTGCAATGGACATGTGTACTTAAAACGTGTACAATGGGTTAATGTGAATTAATGAACAACAGTAATGGTGTCTGACATTAAAAAACAATCCCATATTTTTTAAATGTTTGCCAGAGTGAACAGCAACACCAACCACAAAGCCCTAAAACTTAAAATTTAATTCCATGACACTACCTTACAATCTTTGGCCAAAATTCCTTGAATTGTTTCAGGGTGAACACAGGTCCAAGGTAACGATGGAACATGCTATAAAGCGTTTCCAAGTCATCAGTGACACCAGCTCTAGGGTGTTCCGGATAGCCAAGTGAGCTGTTCAACCGTCTCCTATGTTCTTGACTTTCAATGTTTGTGGTCAGCTCCACCAATGATTCCCTTGAAAGGCCCCTCACACAATCAACAGGCCTAGAAAGAGGAGAACAAATCAACAACTAAATAAATAGATGAAATGTAGGTATGCCTAGGTCCAAAACAAAAGGTTGAAATTGGATACAATCAAATTGAATATCATATCTTGATTATTTTACAATTATATAATGATTGCACCCGACCCCTTTGTTGCATTTCAACATCATACATTACAACACCTCAATGATGAAGACAGTCTTGGTAAAATGTATGGAAATATACACCCTTTTCAATAATTCCCAATTTAGATGACAAAACAATGGTTGTTCTCTCTCCTGAGAGAAACAAACCTTTCAAATGCAAAGCAATCTTACTGTTTTGGCCTCTACCTTGGGAATCAACACAAAGGGGTCTATATTACCTGTAATTAAAACAACTGTCATCAGAATGAACACATTTTTTCCTAGTCCCTTGTCACTAGACAGGCAACTCTCACAAAGCAGAATCTGTAAAAATGCATGCAAACCAGTTTACATGTATGTGGGGAATGGACCCATGCCACTGCTGACTTGGTTGTTTGCCAAATGATGCTTATATTATGATACCCTTTGAAGCCCCCAAAAAAGTCCAAACCTGGAAATAAAGTCTAAACGTTTCTGGGGTAGGTACAAAGTATTCTATTAGCTGAAAAAATATCAAGGGCTAGGTGCACTTTAATGTTTTTAGCATGGGGAAAGATATATTTTTCCTGTTGTAGAAGATCTACCTGTTGATGTCAATTGTCGAGAAGTCATATGTGTCCTTATGCCATGGCATCCAGTCATCTAACACATAATTCAGCATCTCATAATTATACCGGGAACGCTTTAGCTGGGAAAGGCCTCGGCCATCCGAGGCTTCGTGCCAGTTGGCGATGAGTCGAACATGTTTGGCCTCTTGAACATGTCCCTTTCTCTCTAGCGAATCTGCTACATGACACGACAGCAATCGTTCAGCATCTTTTAATGATTGCTTCCTTTTGCCAATCAGGGCTGCATATGTCAAACCACTTTCCGGATCCTGGAGGGCATCATTAAACGCCTCAAATTGTAGGTTTGGGTCTTTGCCTTCACGCACACTTTTTGCAAGCCGCCGCAAAAGGTGGTTGTGGTCTCCCCTATCATGCCTCTCTTCTTCTGTAACAGGATCTATCTCTGGGATGTACAGATAGCTCGAGAAGTCAGCACCCTGTCCCTTCCAATATTCTACACTTGCTCTGAATTTGTACGTAGCCACTACAGATCTCAATTTGTCGAGCAGCGACTCTGGAGTATCTCTCCTGAAAGGGTATGGAGAGTATCCCTCTGGTACCAGACTTCCTCGGATATGTGTGATGGCATCTTCCAATGACAGACCGTCAACAGTTCTTAGTCTGTGTAGCTCTAATATGACTGCATTAGGTATGTCTGGATTAGGTTGTGTCACCACTGCTTTTCCATCAGGATCAACTTTGTAACAAAGAAAAATAAGCACAATAAATATTTAATACCAAAGGATTGTCGTTAAGGGGCAGGGACTACATTTCCTTTGCTATTGCATGTGTTTGATTCTTGTCTACTTTAACAGAGTAAGGGATTTTCTAAGCATACAATGATGGCCCAAGAAAACTATTTTTCCGATTATAAGTTTCTATAATTCCAAGTAACTCTCCAGTTAGTATACACGCCTATGTTGAAATGCAAGAACATTTACCAATTTAAACTTTTGTATGATTTGAGGTTTAAATAATGTTTGAATTGAGTTTCTGAGCACACAGTGCAAGAGAGAAATGCATGATCACATGGCTTACACTCTATGGTATTAATAATAATAATAATAATAATAATACTAATAATAACCATAAATTATTATTTCTGAATAATACTGATTATATAGTATGGTGTTCTAACCATAAATGAGTTCTAGCATGTTGAGGAGGGTATTTCTACTCATTTTGCCCACGCTATCCCTGGCATCATGAATAATTTGCCACAAGTGCAAAGGACGCGTCTCACCACGGCTTCTTAATGAGCAAAACTCACCATCAGTAACTGTCCCTGAATTGAAATAGAAAATAAAATCTTATGATTAAAAAAAAAAAAAAAAAAACAGAGTTCTGGATACATAACAGATATAAATGCTTGCAGTTCTGAGCAAAATGCTAATGTACTGCATTAAATTATCATGTTTTTGAAAACCAAAATGCACTTTTTAGTATAATCTTTTTTGAAATAACAGTGACTTAAACCGTTCTTCCTGTATTAACTTACGTAATTGCCGTACAGTAAATGCAATTAATAGTTTTAACAAAGAAAGTGAGGTTGACAAAACTGATCCTCACACCACTGACAGTTCACTAACCAGCTACTGTCATGTCCCTCTCTTTCATCTCCTTTTTCAGGGTAGCATTCAAATCCCTCACAAACTGATCTTTCAGTGTTTGGCAGGGTAAATACTGGACAGGAAGGGCATATGGCTTACGGCTCCTCTTTTCATCTGATAGCATGGTGACCATAACATGGTTAGCTGCTGTTCTCTTTTTCTTAAACAGATTCCTCAGGTATTTTTGCATGCTGGCAGCTAAGTCTTTGATGGTCAGTCTGAGAAGATCTAGTGCACCCCCACGAGTACCTCCGTTTGGATCTAACCTGGAGAGGGCATCCTCAAATTCTGACTTGAGCTGCTGACTCTGTTGCAGAAGTGTCTGGTACTCGATGACCTCCCAGCTGGCTTCTTTCAGAGTCTCCTCGGGGCAATTGGCCTGCTGGAACTTTTTTTCAAAATGCTCACTAGCATTTTTAAGGCCATTGTCTAAGAACACAACATCCTCATTTAACTGATCAATGACATTAGGGATGGTTTGCCTAATATTAGCCACACCTACGCCCTGGCTTTTCAGGCCATCCAGTAACTGAAACCTCTCATCATACTCTTGCCTCAACTTCTCAAGCTCTCCATCCCCAAGGTCAACATCACCATTCCACACATGCCGACCAGATTCCATGACTGCAACTTTGATGTCTGTGGCATCCAATTTAATCCAGAATCGTCCATCTGGATTTGCAGATTTCAGAGCATCCAATGCAGATGTCTAGATTGAAGAAAATAATAATAATAAAACAAAGATGTAATTAGCCTTGAGAAGACTGAAATACTTCGATGATGTGGAAATATGCATTTACATGTATAATAAAAAGGTGAAAAAAAAAGATCAAAATTTATGAGATCAATATCTGATTATATGGATAATGGTCTCATTAGTAAGTATATCCAAGATTTGTTTTTTCGCATGACTGGTGTTTTTGTGTGTGAGCTTCTCAATGCATTGATACTGCCTTGCAACCTATTAAAATTAAAGTGTACCTAAAGGCATTCACATTTTCAAAGAGTTTTCGCGTTTCCAAACAGTTTGTGATGTAAAATTGAGAATAGGCCTATGCCTCTCACAGCATGGTCGTGGGGCCATTAATAACTGCTAGTTTTGCTAACTTTCCATACCTTGTGTTACACATGAAAAGGAAAATTTCGAGGTGAAAATGGTAAAATATGTTTGCAATATTAGTGGAAAGAATTATCTTATCAGAGAAAAAGTTTTGCCTTTAGGTGTACTTTAAATGTCAGATACTAATTCATAAACACTCAATGAATAAACTTCCAGGACGAAAGTGAATGCTGCCAAACCTGCAATTCTGGTTTAGATGTAAAAGTTGACTTAGAATCACGCCTCCACTGAGTGCTTTGGCTTGCACATGCAACATTAACTCTGGCCTGTATAACAAACATTAAAAAAATGAAGAATGAAGAGATAACCTTACAAAACCAAACAGAAATAAATTAAGGAATCCTGTGATCCTCACAGGCTTGTATAATTGGACCTAACAAATCAAAACCATTGAACATGAAGAAAAACAGTTCAGGTCAATTTTCCAGCTATGTCATGGCTTAGATTATTCAAGCTAACCCCTGAACCACAACTATAAGTAAATCATAGCAATAACAAAAATGTTGATCAAGATAGTTTTACCGTTCGTGGATCTTGTCTATTTTCAACCGGCTGACCACTCCACATAGGACCAGCAAACAGACGCATAAATCGTCCAGGAAACTCAGTTGACATAGTTTCTCTCCAAGAACGATAATCCTCTGGTTCAGTTACCTACGTGTAAGAATAAAAAGATGTTTAATGCAATAATAAATCTTTATTGCACAGTGCGAATTTCATTATAGTTATTCTTTCAAGAAAGCAAAACAATGCTAGATCAATTTCCCATAAATGTTGTTTACCACATTCTTATCTTTTAATTATTTGCAATATTTGAATAAAGCTGTAAGGTAATGGTTGGGCTGATTTTGCACCACATAAACCAAGCAGGAAACAAAAAGAGCACAGTTAATATTTCTCATTAGTAATCCTGTGACAAAGGAAACACAAAACTAAAAAATCACCTGCATCACATTCGTAGCAGTGAAGAATTCAATTTGGTACTGAATCAGGCCAAATGGCATCCTGTTAATAGGTATTAACGGCTTGCCATCCTCCCCAAACACACATTTCGCCCACTTGTATATGAGGTTAGGTTTGCCGTTCTCTTGCAGCAGCATCATGGCACCCAAAGAGATAGATGCAAAGTCTGCAGGATTTGAATCAATACCACGTGACTTGGCAATATCAGCAAAGTGACTGTCTATCATTACCATCTTGTCATTGTAATCAAGTGGCTGATAAAGAATGTTTATCAGTTCTTTTCGTGCACCACAGGGAAGTTTAATGGCTGCCAACACATTCTGTAAAAGAGCATTCTGGTCTTTAACTGCAGTAAGAGCCTTCACAATTAGTTCTTCTAGCTGCCGTTGTGTCAGTGATTTGATGGATGATGCCAACACTTCATCCAGTTTCAGTGTTGGTTCACAAGCAGATGGAGCAGTGGCTGCTGACACTTCACTTAAGTAGAAGTCAACATCTAAACCGTAGAAAGCTTCAGCCTCTTCAACTGATTTATACTTTGTCCGTAAGAAGTTGACAACACGTTGTCTAACAACAGAACCTAGGGAAAAAATATGCATATTTCGTTTCAATTTTCATTTGGTTTAAATAATAGTTCCCTTAGTTGTGAATACTAATTACTATAGTCCCCCCCCCCCCCAACAAAGAAACTTAAATTTGTAATCAAGTAGTTACTGTGATATTTAATGCATGAATTCCCCAAACTGCTGATTACGACTCTGTAATTTTTTGAACTATAACAGTCTATAAGGATCAGGGCCATCCCCTCAGAGTTGCTACCACAAATCCAATGACATTGTGTTGACGTGAGAGATGGGATGACACTCGTTGCAAATGTATGCCTATATATCTACAATCGTGACAGAGTAGGTTACTAAGTTGTTTTGAATTCACTTCAATCTATAAAAAAATTCCACATCAATCAGTGACACATATGCCATTAATAATATTATTGTGGTTTGAAGGAAAAAAGTACCTTCTCTTAAGTGTTTTGTACCAGCTGTCTGGTTGATATACTTGGCAGCATCAGACCAGTAAATATTAGGTGCTTTCATGGCAGGCCATTCAGCGTCAGTGGATTGCTGGTCTTTGTGTAGAGCAATAAATTGCACAAGAGCAGTATCTTCCTCTGCACTCCATGCTTGCCGTGGCTTTTTGGAACACTTTAGCTCTTTTAATGGGGAGAGCACAGGCTTTCGTCTTGTAAGTGGGAATTTTTTTACCTGTTTTAATAATTATAACGAAAGGAAAACAGAAAGAAAAGGATTAACTTGCTTACCAGAGGTACCACCTACAACACAAGCTCATTGCAGGTAAACGTTTTCGCGTGTATTTTCTCGACGCCATCAGTTGAATTCATTTTACATGATAAGCAAAAATAATAACAAACACAATGCAAGCCTTTAATAATCTACTTGAACATCGCATCTCAAGCATCATTTATACAATTTCATTTCGTAAAGGTAGTTGCACTTACAACGTTAACTGGGCTCTTTGGAAAGCTGAGTCTTTTAGCACTACTAACTGTATAGGTTTGGGTTGTAGAACCAGTGGATCTGCGACGTTTATCTTCTGGTTTGTGCGGAGTATTTCCGGTTACAGTATGAACTCTTTTACCACCGTCGGGATCACCTTCACCATCTTCCATTTCACCGTTGTTAAAAATACGAAAATATTTACGAAAATATTCCAACCTTTAAACAGAATAAAGGAGAAAAACGATCAATTGATGTGTCAATAATTCTTAAATACTGTTTACATGAGAATGAAAGTGAACGAAATAATACATTTCTGTGTTTGGTGAGAGCGATCGCCAACAGTCTACACGACACAAGTAAAATCTCGATCCATTTTGGCGCGAATTTTAACCAAACTTCAACGACCGTAAATAGCTATTTCTTGTGGGGACTTAAGGGGACATTGAACTTTGTTTAAAGGATTGACTTTATGGGCACTTTCAGGTGCAATTATATGCTAATGTACCCAATATTAAAATCAGCCCATCCAAAAATAGGTTAAACGGTCAGGCACAACAAAGCGACAAGGCGAATCAGTCACGCATACTACATGAAACAAAATCATAATTTATTTCCTACACGGATCAATAATCCTGAATAAAATATCACCTAAGTGAGCTTCAGTGTCAAAACAAACCATAAAGCGGTTTCACTTACCTTTTACCGCATTAAACACGAAGAAAACGACTTGCAAAGATCCGTGTATTTTCACCACGTGCAAGGACTCTCGAAGAGAATTTGATACCTTTCGACCGATGATTTCGCGCGGAGCGTATAGGGATACCTGAAAAATCCTCCTTACACCTGGCTATTAGAATCCTGGAAAATCCTGTACATTTATCTGTTAAAATGTATTAATTTTTGGCAATATTCTTCCCTAGTTATGGCCATGTATGGAAAACACTTTCTACATGCAAGTGTCTTTTCCAGTATCCCAAGCTTAGCCTGCACAGCTACAATAACGTCGTTGAAGAAGGGAGAGTCTAGTCCTAAGGGCTTTAAGATCCTTTTCAGATAAAACAAATCCTGATTTGGGTTTTGGATGCACATCCAAGGCTAAATCAAGGAGACACCAAATTAGAGGCAATCTTGGGTCCATCAAAATACAGATTGATTCAAAAGCACTTAATTTTCTTTTGACACTGATATATGGTAACCTTGCAATAAACGCAGAGTGCGAGCAGTATGAGCCAATAGGAACTGCTCCTATTGCCAAATATAGAATGTTTTATTCAGTTTGATACCCAGTACCCAGATCATGAATGAGAAAAGAGTGTTGTACTCGTACCCTGAGTCAGATGTTTTTGGCTGCACCATTATCACAACTTGACCTTGAAGGACACATTGCATAGAAAATGACAGAGGTCTCAAACAGCAGTATGATTAAAAATAGCTGGAGAAAGTAATTCAATAGTTGTCTATAACTTTATTCCTTTTTACTATTGTCCTAACATTACCAAACAACGCTGCTCCAGTTTTAAACTTACCCCAATTTACCTTATGATAAGCCTTCTCTCTAATAAGTGCAACCCTCCTCAAAAATAGATGAAAAAATCGGCCTCTGAGGGAGTATTTTACGGTATATGTATAAATTATTTATTACACAATGGATCAATCTCATTAAAGACGACTATATTCTGTTTATATATTGAATCAATTCACTGTCAATTTCTGTGCACGGAAACCATATTGTTGCGAAATTCGACTACCACATTCCTCGTCTAACTTACGCTCTCTTTGAACATGATCTGCACATTGCCTCGCCTACTCTAACTCTTCAACAAGATATTACAACTCCTTTATCATTGGTTTTGATATGGAAAGTTTTATTTAAACACGAACGGCACAAATACCTTGAACATTGGTCGGAGTACATGTTGTAAATCGAGATCTGTAAGCTGTTTGAGAACTATTAAGATTCCATCTAATTTCGCCTTATCTCTACAAACTCAAACGCGGTGGTTTCTAACCGCATTATTACAACAACAGTAATTTTCCTTTGCTTGTGATCATTGCTCGCGAAAACAACTTCCGATGCGTTTGATCCGGTCATGTTCATTGGTTTGTTTTTACCAGCCAATCAGAAGTGTCCTTTTTTGGATTCGACCAGAGGTTCGTATCTTGGCGCTGGCCAAAAGGATCGCAGCCTCTGGGAACGAGATTGGCGAGGGGGCGGTGAGATTTGCATATTGCGCATGCCCGCATCAGGAACAGAGGGACGCCAGGCGCTCTACAAGGAAACAGAGTTTCAGGCAGTTTTGGTTCTTTTGGGCTAGATTCTGACCAGACATCGGCTCGACAAGCTTCAAAAGGTGTTCTTTGGCAAAATGTTCTGGAGTTAAAGGGTTAAGATATATCTACTGGCCTGTTTTTAGTAGCACCTTTTGATATGAAAACAGAGCAGTTTGAATTTCGAATTATTTTACTATGCGTGACAACGATTCTCCCCGTGTTTTCGAGTTCTGAATAACCAATATGTTAAGAGAAGTGTCTATGCGAATGTTTTCAAGCTTAACAGAGCGAAAAAAATGTGTGAGAAGAGTGCCAAAGTGAACTCCAAGATATTTCCACTTAGTGTGGAGGTAAACACCGAATATGGATGGCAGCTCTCAAAACAATTTTATACGCTTTGCTCGTGCGTGAACAAAAAGACCTTTTGCAAACCCAAAAGCGAACCATTAGCTGGATAGTTTTCGAGAATCAGAAAGCGAGCCTCCGACTTCTGCATCGCAAATTATCCCGAGTAAAGGCGCATACAGCGTCTTGTTTAATAGATAACACTAATTTGACGAACTGCAGACGGAGGAACCGTGGAACCTGCGGAACTTTCGGAACCTCCGCAAGTTATTGGTTTCGGTGCAACTGCATTCGGAAGTTAAAGGTTAAAATCTTAAAAATATGTAACAATTAGTTGTAACGATGAAATTTATATTGAAACTTGTTAAAGTCTCTTTGGGGTTGGGACTCGACTACATCCTGCGATTTAGGTTTCAGGTGTCATTTCCAGCTATGATTTCTCTATTTCCAGTATCTTTCTATGGAGTCCCGTTTCTCTTTGCATTTCTCGGTGGCAATCATAATAACGGGCTACTGTTTATTCACCAAAATGGTACCAGTGGATTGCGCGACAAGTCAAAATTGCTTACAACTCATCAGTATAAACTCGACACCCGTCCACCAACAGAGGCTTTAAGTTCTTCGGAGTCAACTCCCAGCATCAAAGGGAGCAGAGGAGTCCTATTTGACCGAAATTCCAGTTAAAATCACAGTACAATTGCAGCACGAATCGATCTTGTCGATTTGAATCACCGTACATGGTCAAACCACATACAAGTGATCGTGTTACGCTGGTCACGCTGCTGTTGAAAACCTATCCGTGACAATCGTCGGGCGACGATTCGGGAAAGCGAAGCTTTCCGTACGAGGCACGAAGTGCCGAGAGTAAAAAGAGAGATAAGGGATGAAACTGAGTACCACGTGCCTCTTTCTTTACTGTAAGTCACCACTAGTGATAAGCCCACAGTCATTACTGCATGCGGATAAGATTTCAACAGCAGCGTCGACAGTCACATGCAGCGTAACACGATCGTTTGTTTGTTATCTGATCAAGAACTTAGGTTGAGTCCAATATAACCAAGAAGATAAATTCGCGCTGCAACTGTACGGCGAATTCAACTGAAAATACGGTCAAATAGCACTCCTCTGCTCCCTGTGCCAGCATCAGCGACTTGGCAGCAGCATAGCACTTCCCGTTATACACTAAAGAGAATTGTAATTAGCCAATCGTTGCCAACATATATTCTCGATTATTTAGTCTTCCACCAACCTCGTTCCCTGGGCTTTTCACTAGAAAAAAAAACAAAGGCGGACGGGAAAAGCGGTTCCTTTTCGGAAATCCTTCGATAACAAGGACCGTAACCATTTTTTATGAGCCCGCGAGAATGAGCACCTTCCCCCTTTCCTTGACTGGAAACCGGGAATTCAGCGGATTGTCACCGTCGAAGTAATCGCTGCTAGTGATTATTCAAATTAGTATCAGTTGAGTCGAGTAGTTGTCATAAACACGTTCATTTCTCTAGGTTCCACATGTTCCGGAGGCTCCGTGGGTTCCGCTGTTCCGCGGTCCCGGTCTACGGTTTCTCGGATTAATTAGTCTTACCCTTGTTGTTTAATAACTTAGTGCATCTGCACTTTATTCAAGATCAAACTACAAAAGGGTAATTTATGTTTCAGGGTCTTTCCAGGAGTTTTCAGTTTGGGATCGTATTTTATTGGCAATAAATAATTTCTGGCACAAAATACTCTTGGATGTTATGACGTTCAGTTATGTAATCTCAAGCAGCGAAAGCTTGAGCGTGATTTCTGGTGTAATAATATTATGAACCGAAAATACATGAGGTATGCTATGATATGAACAGACATTCCTGTGAAAAGAACAGAAAAGGTAAATGCAGCTATAGATAACCCAGAATACTTTGAGATGGAAATACTTAAGCTAAATTAAAGATGCCGTACGAATAACTCTTTTCCGGAAAGAGAGAGTTGTCCGATCGCGTGACAATCAATCTTTGGACTTTGATCAAAAGAATTTCCGCTTTCACTTTATTCTGCTTTGCATTGGCGTTCATGTTGTTCGTTGATCATCATCCTACCATTTTTAATTCGTCGTTGGTTTCTTTTGGAAGTAAGATTTACAGCAAGTGGTGAGTAGCAATCTATAAAGTGTTTTCTGAGCAGTTCAACCCGTCATTGTTACTGCCGAATGCCGTTTATTCATTGAGCAACTTTATAATTAGTGTTTGTTTCGCCCGTCCAACGTACACAATTAACTTATACTATTTACCCTCGATCACTAACCACTAAACCACTCATAGCCATAGTTTATACCTGCTTCTATTTCCTGTTTCTACTTTCTTTAATGACTTGATAATTCAGCTCTTGTTCTGAGCAGTGTGCATGGCTGTTTCATTCAGTTCGCCAAACCTCAATTTGTTTGTGAATTTTCACAGGTTGCGGAATCTCCTTTCTTGCAACAGGGCAGTTCCAAATTCTATAAGAAAGATCATTTCAGAACAGGACTGGTGTTTTCTGAGCAGTTAAACCCGTGATTGTTACTGCCAAATGCGGCTTGTTGATTGAGCCTCTTTATAATCAGTGTTTTCTATTTAAATCGCTCGTCCAACGTATACAATTAACTTATATTATTTACCCTCGATCACCAACCACTCATAGTTGTAGTTTATACCTGCTTCCATTTCCTGTTTCTTGTTTCTTTAATGACTTGATAATTCAGCTCTTGTGAGCAGTGTGTCTGTTTCATTCAGTTCGCCAAACCTCAATTTGATTGTGAATTTTCACAAGTTGCGGAATCTCCTTTCTTGCAAGAGGACAGTTTCAAATTCTACAAGAAAGATCATTTCAGAACAAGACTGGTGAGCAATTTCGATTAAGATATTGACAGATTGTATAGAGTGATCAATACCTAATGTAGAATGCATTATTATTGATTGAGGTGCTTGCTTATCAAAACCTAACCCAACAAAATACCAGGTTTGTAGTCACCATGCAGCTACACATGTCGATTGTTTGTACATGTGCGTGTCTCTATGTTCATTTGTCTACTGTTTTCCCTTATTCACTTATTGAATGCACTTTTTTATCGATTGAAAATTATCCAGTGTGGCATTAATTTCTTGTACTCTCTAGCTAAGATAGTGTTTCAGTATAAGCTACACTATGGACTAGCTTATTGCTTATACAGTGTACTTTTCTAAAATTTGCCCAACCCTGTTGTATCAGATGCAGTTGATTTAATCAGTTGCTCTGATCTAAGGCCTAAAACTGCACTCATACTCAGTCGTGGAGTTCTTATACATGAAGGAAAAGGTTCGATAATTCGGCAGTAATGTGGTTCATTAGTCGAATTTTAGAATTTAACAGTCATTAAACATTTGATAAAATTTAAACAGAAGAGCTGCGGCCATTGCTTTGATGTTTCATCAGGGGCTCTCAAAAGTTTGATTCGGCGAGGACACTATCGCGTGAGAAATGAGGATAAAATTGTGATCCGAACTTGAATTTTCTTTTATGAAATGAGGACACCTAAAATTATTTGCCACCACTGACAATTCCTTTTCTTACGAAGGCAACGCTGTCGTTTGAAGACCAGCTCGAACTTTCTGAAAGTACATCGAATCTCTGGGAAATTGGAAGAGTGAGGTCACCAATAAAAAGGAATTAGGATGATGTAGAATAAAGGCAGTTTCGAAAAACATATCACAACACAACTTATCATCACACAACTTCCGGTGGGAAGCTCATATACTGATCGACTTAGATCACGTGAAAGACTGTATCTAGAAATAACTTCCGTTTTCGCTTTCCAGTGTTTTCACCCTCCTCTTCAGTGTATTCTGCCATTTTCTGCTGGCTTTGTTCGGAATTGAACTTTTAATCAAGCAGTAAAGTCGTGGCTGATCATGCAAAAATACATTTGTGTGTCATATTTATTGTGCATGTTGTGGAGAGAGAGTTCCGCAGGTTCCGGAAGTTCCGTGGGTTCCGCTGTTCCGCGGTCCCGGTCTACGGTTTCTCGGAGTAGTCTTACCCTTGTTGTTTAATAACTTAGTGCATCTGCACTTTATTCAAGATCAAACTACAAAAGGGTAATTTTTGTTTCAGGGTCTTTCCAGGAGTTTTCAGTTTGGGATCGTATTTTATTGGCAATAAATAATTTCTGGCATAAAATACTCTTGAATGTTTTGGCGTTCAGTTATATAATCTCAAGCAGCGAAACGAAAGCTTGAGCGTGATTTCTGGTGTAATAATATTATGAACCGAAAATACATGAGGTATGCTATGATATGAACAGACATTCCTGTGAAAAGAACAGAAAAGGTAAATGCAGCTATAGATAACCCAGAATACTTTGATATGGAAATACTTAAGCTAAATTAAAGATGCCGTACAAATAACTCATTTCCGGAAAGAGAGAGTTGTCCGATCGCGTGACAATCAATCTTTGGACTTTGATCAAAAGAATTTCCGCTTTCACTTTATTCTGCTTTGCATTGGCGTTCATGTTGTTCGTTGATCATCATCCTACCATTTTTAATTCGTCGTTGGTTTCTTTTGGAAGTAAGATTTACAGCAAGTGGTGAGTAGCAATCTATAAAGTGTTTTCTGAGCAGTTCAACCCGTCATTGTTACTGCCGAATGCCGTTTATTCATTGAGCAACTTTATAATTAGTGTTTGTTTCGCCCGTCCAACGTGCACAATTAGCTTATACTATTTACCCTCGATCACCAACCACTAAACCACTCATAGCCATAGTTTATACCTGCTTCTATTTCCTGTTTCTACTTTCTTTAATGACTTGATAATTCAGCTCTTGTTCTGAGCAGTGTGGCTGTTTCATTCAGTTCGCCAAACCTCAATTTGTTTGTGAATTTTCACAGGTTGCGGAATCTCCTTTCTTGCAACAGGGCAGTTCCAAATTCTATAAGAAAGATCATTTCAGAACAGGACTGGTGTTTTCTGAGCAGTTAAACCCGTGATTGTTACTGCCAAATGCGGCTTGTTGATTGAGCCTCTTTATAATCAGTGTTTTCTATTTAAATCGCTCGTCCAACGTATACAATTAACTTATATTATTTACCCTCGATCACCAACCACTCATA
Source organism: Pachyseris speciosa (assembly GCA_016490735.1). Classification (NCBI taxonomy): domain Eukaryota; kingdom Metazoa; phylum Cnidaria; class Anthozoa; order Scleractinia; family Pachyseridae; genus Pachyseris; species Pachyseris speciosa. The sequence goes on along the minus strand of JAEMWC010001019.1, from coordinate 11,621 downwards.
GTAGTAGTTTATACCTGCTTCCATTTCCTGTTTCTTGTTTATTTAATGACTTGATAATTCAGCTCTTGTGAGCATTGTGTCTGTTTCATTCAGTTCGCCAAACCTCAATTTGATTGTGAATTTTTACAGGTTGCGGAATCTCCTTTCTTGCAAGAGGACAGTTTCAAATTCTACAAGAAAGATCATTTCAGAACAAGACTGGTGAGCAATTTCGATTAAGATATTGACAGATGGTATAGAGTGATCAATACCTAATGTAGAATGCATTATTATTGATTGAGGTGCAGCTTGTCCAAACCTAACCCAACAAAATACCAGGTTTGTAGTCATCATGCAGCTACACATGTCGATTGTTTGTACATGTGCGTGTCTCTATGTTCATTTGTCTACTGTTTTCCCTTATTCACTTATTGAATGCACTTTTTTATCGATTGAAAATTATCCAGTGTGGCATTAATTTCTTGTACTCTCTAGCTAAGATAGTGTTTCAGTATAAGCTACACTATGGACTAGCTTATTGCTTATACAGTGTACTTTTCTAAAATTTGCCCAACCCTGTTGTATCAGATGCAGTTGATTTAATCAGTTGCTCTGATCTAAGGCCTAAAACTGCACTCATATTCAGTCGTGGAGTTCTTATACATGAAGGAAAAGGTTCGATAATTCGGCAATAATGTGGTTCATTAGTCGAATTTTAGAATTTAACAGTCATTAAACATTTGATAAAATTTAAACAGAAGAGCTGCGACCATTGCTTTGATGTTTCATCGGGGGCTCTCAAAAGTTTGATTCGGCGAGGACACTATCGCGTGAGAAATCAGGATAAAATTGTGATTCGAACTTGAATTTTCTTTTATGAAATGAGGACACCTAAAATTATTTGCCACCACTGACAATTCCTTTTCTTACGAAGGCAACGCTGTCGTTTGAAGACCAGCTCGAACTTTCTGAAAGTACATCGAATCTCTGGGAAATTGGAAGAGTGAAGTCACCAATCAAAAGGAATTAGGATGATGTAGAATAAAAGCAGATTCGAAAAACAAAACTGAAATTTTATCATCACACAACTTCCGGTGGGAAGCTCATATACTGATCGACTTAGATTACGTGAAAGACTGTACTTGAATGCAAAGATCTAGAAATAACTTCCGTTGTTTTCATCCCCGTCTTCGGTGTATTCTGCCATTTTCTGCTGGCTTTTTTTAGAATTGAACTTTTAATCAAGCAGTCAGTAGCTTGAAGGTTAAGTCGTGGCTGATCATGCAAAAATACATTTGTGTGTCATATTTATTGTGCATGTTGTGGAGATGTAGTTAGCACTTGCTCGTTCTCCGAAGGGCATTACTAAACCACGAAACAGCGAAACGAAACACCGAAACAGCTTTTTTTTCCTACTTTTTTTCTCAAACACCGAAACAGCTATACAGGCTAACGTTTAACGGAAAGGGGTTAATGAAAACGCACCATGCAGTCTGGCTAATGGAGTTCACACTGCTGGCTGGGAGAAAAAGAGATCCTCGAATGTTAGAGTAAGATATACTCGCAAGAGCCAAACTTTGAAAGTCAACAATACAAAGGACCAATGGGAGTCGTGTTTCGCCTGTCTATTTTATTCACCATCAAAGTGGGGGAAAAAATAACTGTTTCGGTGTTTGAGGAAAAAGTAGGAAAAAATAGCTGTTTCGGTGTTTGGGTGTTTCGTTTCGCTGTTTCGGTGTTTTGGTGTTTCGTTTCGCTGTTTCGTGGTTTAGTAATGTCCTTCTCCGAACACAGGCTTCCCAAGCTCAAAATTCGACTCTGCATCAGCTTGTTTATATAGAGAATTCTATGAAAAAGTCGCCGGTTTGTAAAAAAAATGTGTAAATAACTATCTAATCAGAAATAAAGTTTTCCTACCTCAAATGTGTCGCGTACTTGTCTCTTGTGCCGATTTTGAAGCCATTCTGACGCCGTTTAGTGAAGTTTTTCGAAATCGTTGTCTCTCCTTCTAAAAGAAGTAGAAGGCAGACCACTCCATCGATCGCATCAGTCGCTGGCCAGACGTCACTCCACAAATCGCTCTCTCATCGAAAGGAAAAGTCCCAAATCGCAATAAAACCAACAGTTCCATAAAGCCCAATAAATTTCACTCCATCTACGTGTGCTTCGGCGGTCAAAAGACTCGTGAAGAACGAAAAATTTGGCTTGAAGTTTGCCTCTTCGGCTTTCCTGATATGCTTGTGACCGACCTCGCGACAACGGCCGTTAACGCAAGGTCAAGTAGCTGGTTTCTGATTGGTCCATTTGAATTAAGTCACGCGCTGACAACACGACCCTCCACCGGAGGGAAAGGTACATTTTGTCGCGAATCAAGTGTCACACTAGGGCTGCAGCTGGTTTGTAACCTTTACAGAGTTTACAACTATCAAGCAAATTTAGAACGATAACTATCTTATGCTGAAAATCTAATCTTATCGTTCTAAATTTGCTTGATAGTTGTAAACTCGGCCGTTGTCGCGAGGTCGGTCACAAGCATATCAGGAAAGCCGAAGAGGCAAACTTCAAGCCAAATTTTTCGTTCTTCACGAGTCTTTTGACCGCCGAAGCACACGTAGATGGAGTGTAATTTATTGGGCTTTATGGAACTGTTGGTTTTATTGCGATTTGGGACTTTTCCTTTCGATGAGAGAGCGATTTGTGGAGTGACGTCTGGCCAGCGACTGATGCGATCGATGGAGTGGTCTGCCTTCTACTTCTTTTAGAAGGAGAGACAACGATTTCGAAAAACTTCACTAAACGGCGTCAGAATGGCTTCAAAATCGGCACAAGAGACAAGTACGCGACACATTTGAGGTAGGAAAACTTTATTTCTGATTAGATAGTTATTTACACATTTTTTTTACAAACCGGCGACTTTCCCATACAATTCTCTATATAAACAAGCTGATGCAGAGTCGAATTTTGAGCTTGGGAAGCCTGTGCTCCGAATGGTCTCTAACACGCTCGTTTAAAATCGTTTATGGTCAAATGAAAATAATGCGTGTATATAATTTGGTTCATACCTCTCTATGATCGATCGCTTCGAGGGCTCATAAGACCAACTGTAGTACGGGGTATCACAGCGTTCTTTTGTCGACTGGCTACTGATTTTTATCGCCGAGTCACTTTAGTCAGTGAACAAGAGACGTGTAAAAGTACAGTATTGAATCCCTAATTTTCCGCTAAACAGAAGGAAAAAGAGCAGTCTGTTCGTGTGTATTTCTTTGCAATGTAAATGTATTTGCAGTGTAAATGTATTTTTTTGGGAGGGGGGGGGGGGGCGGTGTTGGTGGGGTGAAAGGGCTACCCAAGAAGCTTTGCTGCCAACCATATTACGAACAGTCCTTGCTCACGTTGTCTAGGAGTTCACTTCGTGCTTAATTTGTCAATTTTGTTTGGTTTCTGTGCCGCTTTCTGTAAAACGAGGAAGCCAACACCAACAATAACACCTTTATTCGCCTTGTACTTAATTACATACATATATAAATAGAGAAAAGATAATATTTGTTTGTACTAGAGAAAGCCTGGAACTGAAATAATCCTAAGATTTTCAGCCAGTTCTCCAGATTTTAAAGTTGTAAAGAATTGGGATAGAATCTACTTTCAAAGAAGCGGTTTTAAAAGTACAATGTAATAAGAGAGAAAGAGTGTATGCTTAAGAAAAGTTTCAGTGGTTTTGAGAATTGGTATATGTTATGTTCTTTAAGATTTAAGGGAATTTTGTCCCAGACAATACATGCAGCATATCCCATTGTTTGTTTTCCCGTATTAGTTCGCACTTTTTTTTACGTAAAGGTTTTGTTTCGATGCATACCTGGTATTGTATTTGTGAACATTACTGGCATATTGAAAATAATTTGAAAACAGCTTTGGCAGGGGCCTTTATCCCAAAGGTACGTGAATTTTAGAATCTGAAATCGATAAACATTATGTACCGTCAGAACATCTATTAAATTTAGCAGGGGAAGTGCACTTTCTGTATGCTCACCATAAGTGGTGGCAAAGAAAATAAGCCTAGCAGAATGATTTTGTTTAGTTTGTAAGCCGTAAGCCGAAGCCGAAGACAAGCTCACAGTTTTGTGTCATCATTTTGGGAGTACTTTTTTAGAGACCAGCAATAATGATGATCTCATACTTTCTCCTTCAAGGACATATTAAACCGATAAAAATTAAGACTTAAGTGTTATTTTTCGATCTCTTGACAAATCTGGCATCAGTTATTGTTCGTCGGTCGCTTAACAGTCGTTATCTAGCGCTGCCTAAAGATTAAAAATATTTGGTTTTTAAGGAATTGTTTTCAGGGGCCAAAAGAGCTGAAATTAAATACATCATTTGCTTTCAAATAAAATTTTATGCGGCAATTTAACCATTATCATTTAACAGTATTTTTGAACGGTAGAGAGAGATTGGGAACTAGTGACACAGAAGAATTTCATGACAGGAAAGTTTCTAACGAGTGGTTCATTCTTACAAGTGTATTAGCAAGCCTGTTCTGAAGTCTATTCAAAAGGAATCTCGAGAAGGCAAAAGGTAAACAATACCGGTGAAAGCCTAATGCGAACTATCCTCCACCGAACAGATATCTACCGAAAATTGTGATTGGGAGTCCCTGTTATAAGCTCAATTTTCTTGTGCTCCGTAGTAGTCAGCAGGGCTCAAAACCAGCGTATTTCATTGTAAAAGATATTTAAAAAAGGGTAAACGTTAAGTCAAACGTGAATACTATATATTACTTTGAACATTAAAAAAAGCCGGACACGAGAAGGCGAACAGCCATCGAGTCCAGAAGCGTGGCTTCATCGTGTTGTTGTGAAACGTAGGTTAATCCAAATCTTTGAGAACTTTAAACTAATAATTTCACTAACTAAACTTGAGTACAGTTGAAGACATTTATCGAAATACCGTTCTTCCATCATTAAAATACGGGCGTCACGATTCAATGAGTAAGTGTATTCCATGTGAAAAGACACTGAGAGAGTTAACGTGCCTTCACGTCATAGTCGCCCCTAAACACACGAGAGAAATCACTGTGGAAATTCTACAACTATTTTCAGGTTATGTTTACTCGCTTACCGTTCGTTTTCCAAACCGACAAGCATGACACTCGCGAGTTTTTACTCTACAGCTCAGCCACTGATAACAATAATAATAATAATATTAATATACACGAAAAGATTACTCAATTTTGATTGGCTAAAGGAGCAGTTCAGTTTTGCTGTAACACAGTGCAAAAACGAGTAACATCGGCGCAAAGTTGTAACACAGTACAATTACAAATGTATTTTGTTTGGTTAAGAAACAATAGAAATTTGAATTAGGGTCTGATTACATGGCGATTTCAGCCCGGGCTGAAATTTCACCCCGCTCCCGGGATGAATTTGTTTTTTGCGATTACATTAAGAATCTCAGCCTGGGTTGAAACTTCATCCTGGGCATTAGGTTGTGCCACCCATCCCACCTCACACCCCACCCCACCCCTTCCCACTGCCTCTTCACTCTACGAGGCCCAGTTCCTTCTCGGCTCTTCCAATTTGCACAAAAGCAAAATGGCATCAAAAATACCATCACTGCGCATGCCCAAACACAAACCGGGCTGGAAATTTCAGCCAGGGTTGAAATTAAGCCCGGGATGAAATTCTCTTCATGTAATCGCAAACCTATTTTTAAGAAGACTACACCTGTAGTTCTGGAAGCCGAAATGAAATCTCAGCCAAGTTAAGCGGGCTAAAATTTCAACCCGGGCTGAAATTCGCCATGTAATCAGGCCCTTAGCCAATCAAATCGCAGCTGTTTCTATAGCAACAGGCTCGCGGTAAGTTTGAGTCATGTTGAAAGTTGTGAAAACAAAAAACCATGGCCGGGGTTTTGAGCAGGTCTTCTTTCGCAAAGGAGCTGAAAACAGCTCTAAAAATGATTCACAGTGTGAAAAGCACTGCTTTTTGGTTGTCTGTTTGGAGAAAGTGATATCTAGAGAGGGGATTTACCGACGAAATCGAAAATTGTGAGCCCGTTGAACTTATATAACACTTTGCTCAAGCCATTTTACGCCGAGAAAGCAAAGGCAAACGAGACGAAAATTTTAAACCAGAAATACTGAAGGTAATGCTTATGCAGCACTTGATAGATACTTGAAAAACAAAGTAGCCTTATAGCTATAGCCTACCACTTTTCAGTCAGTTTTTGCGGCTTAAAAACTTTAAAAACGTTGACAAAACTGTTGGTTTTGACCTGCGCGTGATGATGAATAAATTATTTTTGTACGACTTGCGTTGCTTATGCAACACAATATTTTTTCGTGTATATTATTAATATAATTATACGTAGTCAAATTATTTTTCTCGTGCAATTTGGAATAAATAAGCCCTTGTAAAGTTTGTTAGGACAACAAATTGCACTTGTCCTATGGGCTTGTGCAATTTATAGTTATAACACTTGTAAAAAAATAGTAAGAAAGGAGAAGGAGAAAAAGAGAAACGTAAGAAAAAAAGGTGCTATAAGCAGAAATCAAACCCGCAACATCTGTATCCCAAGCGGTAACAATGATCATGACCTTTTGGCCACGGGCATTTCGCATAACTACGGAGGTAAAATTAGTATATTTATTCCAAATCACTATTAAGTTAGCGCTTAAGTTTGCGCAGAAACGCCGGAAGTGAGCTTTGTGGATGGAACACAACGAAATTTAAAACGACAAAGAAGAACTAACGATATTTTAAGACTCGGGCTTGCCAAGGAACGCCCGAATAATGAAGGGCTTTCGGAAAAGGAGCGCATATCACTTTTTCAATCCAAGTCTTGGCATACAGATTAGTTATGGCATCGGAGATGAAGTTGTGATTTCAGGGCCTGGCACCATTCACAGACTGTATGTCAAAGGAGAGTGAGTTTAGAGATATTTTCGATTTTAAGGCAAAAAAATAAAAAATCGATATGCTTCCCTTTTTGACTTTCCTTAAAGTTAGCCCTCGGTCAAACTTAAAATAAGAGTTGTTCTCTAATGACAAGGTTTTTACGTTGAGAGCTGACAGCTGATAAGTTATTTGTGAGTTTGTGAGTCTACAAAGTCACTTTAGGATATACTGAGAAATAGGTTTGTAATTAGAAGCAATTGGGTGTATCGGTTTGCCGGAGATCAAAGACACTCAGCGCTGACCAGCCTTTAAAAAGACATAAACTTTCCTAATAAATGAAATAAAATGATTCAATAAATTCACAATTCACTAAAGTGATAATAAATAAACGGCCGATAGTAACGAAAGATGGAAGCGACAGTCTCAATTTTCTTCTGTATTTTCTATATAGGTTGCAGAATCCTTACTTTCCTACCAAGCTTGCAACTGCAAGGAAGACTATTTCACGACTAGAGTGGTAAGTGAAGTCTGGGCCATTTGAAAGTTGTGGGTCAAAGCCATTACTTGAGACCCTCCGTAACTGTAGGACTCGGTGCAGAAAGTGCGCAATTGATGGTTTATTGGCCTTAAAATCGATCACATTTCCATTAAATTCGCTCATCTTTAATTTGGCCGACATAACCACAGGGAGCAGAGGAGTCCTGTTGGACCTTAATTCCAGTTAAATTCACCGCACAATTGCAGCGCGAATTGATCTTGTCGATTTGAATCACCGTATGTGATCATGTTACCCTGATGTCACGCTGCTGTTGAAAGCCTATCCGCGACAATCGTCGGGCGACGATTCCGGAAAGCGAAGCTTTCCGTACGAGGCACGAAGTGCCGAGAGTAAGAGTCACCACTAGCGATAAGCACACTGTATGCGGATAGGATTTCAACAGCAGCGTTGACAGCTACAGCAGCGTAACACGATCGTTTGTTTGCTGTCTGATCACGCACGTACGGTGAGTCTAACCAGGAAGATCAATTCACGCTGCAATTGTACGGCAAATTTAACTAGAAATACGGTCAAATAGGACTCCTCTGCTCCCTGTGACATAACTGAATATAATTTTAGAAACATCAAAAGCTGCAGTTACTTTGCGATTTGAAAGGCTAAACTCACAGACTGAATAAGTGTATTACTTAAGTTTTAAACTGAACCAACTTAATTGACTCAGGCCGTGGCGTGAAGGTTTGTTTGAAAGCTCAAACCAAAGAAATCAACCATGCGTCGGATCCTTTTTGTTTTTGGCAAACGTCCTAGGCTGATTTGTCGAATTTTAGCCCTTTAACTCCTTAGACCACAAAATTAAAATAAAATAATACGGACGTGCGTTTCCATGCAAAGTGAAAGTTTGAATTTAATGCCAGATCGCGACTGACGCTCTTTGTGCACTAAAATATTCAATTGACAAACACACTTACCATCCGTCACCAACGACACATACATGTACCAATCGGTGATACGTGTTTAAATGTTTTCCTCTCTGAAGGTTTCCCTCAATGGAAGAAAGACTTTGAACCTCCTGTTCTCAGCAGTAAGCAGTTAAGGTGTTCAATTCAGGTTTCAAAATATATGTATCTCTTTTGTCAATCTTTTAGGGTTCAGTCTTCGTGACCATAAAGGAAATAATAAGAAGGTTCTTTCGTAACATAGACGGTAAGTTAGTTACACTGAAGTTGTGATTTAATTAAATTCTTGTCATATATAATCCGCTTATCATGTCACCATTTTTTTTTTAACAATTAACATTACACTGAGTTATGTACTCCGAAACGAACTCCACATGTTTTGTTTTATTTATTTTTATGTCTTATTTGTCAGTTGGCGCGGTTTCCTTTGTTCTTTTCAGGGGGAATATATTACATAACCCCTGATAATAATTCACTGTCTGAGAAGTTGGTGGCGGCTTTGATTGTAACAGGGGAGTGCGGCGCTGAAACAATAGCTGATAACAAGATATATTTTCCCTTCAACATATCCCCCTGCTCATATTCCCTTCGACTTAGTCTTCCATTCATGTAAATTATAAAGAAAAAAGGAACAAACACAGACAAAAGGAACAAACAGTTACCGACCACGCGGTAGTCTTTCGTGTGTTAGCTGGTATCTATTCACTGTTGCGTTTAGCAACCTCTTCGTCGGTAACGACTTGTATACCGCTTTTTTCCCCTTTCTCTCCTCCATAACTTCTTGGTAGGGCTTACTCGCTGCAACGACACTGGTAGTGGGGTGGCCTTCAAGGAATAAATCATTTTCTCCAGGTTGAATATATCACACACCCCCTCGTTCCTGGTAAATAACCCTTACGTATTAAGGGGATTGAAAATGCCCTATCCTGTATCTTTCAGGGAATAGCTATCTAATAATTATAGACATGGCAAAATGCTCAATAGTACATAACTTAACTTTGTCATTTTGATCACATGCCGTGCCAATCGGCATTAACGTTGAGTTTTTAAAAGTGTCCGTTTGCTTGCATGGGTGACAAAAAAAACTAAACAAAACAAAAAACAGAAAACACGCTGTTTTGACTTGCGTGACGTGAAAACCAACAATTGGTTAGTAATGGAAATTCTTGGTGAGAATAGGGAATCTCACAGTCCAATGTTTGTTTAAAAATATTTTTTTCATGGCCAATTGATCATGAGGAGAAATAGTGGACACGAAAGGAGCGGAGTTAATTTGTAGCGCTTCATTGCCCTGCCAGTCAAAGTAGGCAAAGATAAATGATGAACAAAAGTTCAAAAATGTTAAAAACACAAGGCAGTGAAGTGCCAAAAAGTAGGCTAAGTCTTGCTCCCCATTGACGATCGAGGAAAGCGTTTGGAGGGGTTTTCGTCGAGGGCTGCGCAACCTTGCTATACACGATTTAATCCAAGACAGAGAGCAAAGACAAAGACAATGAAATGGTATTTTGTATTTCGCGCTATTTAAAGTCCCAGGTTAACTCGGTTGGAGGAACAAAAGAGGTTACTAAGCTATTTGAAAACAAACATGGCTGCCCGGGCGATTAGAAGGGGCTGACCGCGATAAACTTGCTTCTCCGGATATCGACATAACAACAGAAATTTAAGCGGAAATGTACCAGGAAACCGTGGCAGATATTCATATCAAAGGATTTTGTCAGTTGTGGCTCGAAAACATGAATCCCAGAGGGAAAAACAGATGCAACTTTTGGCACTCGCCTCTAAATGTCCCAGGAAATCGGGTGAGAAAGGACCTCAATAGTGTGATGTTGCAGACAACATGTCGGGATCCTTGCAGCCTAACACTACGTAATCACGTGATCGATATGTGTGCTACCATCCTAATTTTTTGCAGCATCGCTAAAGCAACTGAGCACTTTTACTCCGATAGATGCCCACTGGGGACGGGGAGGCTCTGCCCCGAGGTCCGGCCCTTACCCTTTTGTATACCATTTTTGACAGAAAAGGTACCCCTTTCGTATACCTTCCATTGAAAACTGGTACTCCTTTCACAAGAAGTCTTCTTGTCATTTAAATTAAAACAATGTCAGTACAGTCAAGGTATGTGTGTTTGAAATAATATTATTATTTTAATGAAAGGCCCTTTTAAATATCTAAATGGCAGATTTCCCTACCCTTTCATATACTTCTGCTCGTGACATTCCTACCCTTTCATATACCTGAAGCGTGAAAAAGGTACCCCTTTCGGGCGGAGTCTCCCTGTATAGGCCATTACAGGGAGTACCCCTCCCCACTCCCCAGGAGAGATGCAAAGTTCTTTGTACAAAATTATTAATCAATGAAGAGGTGAGAACAGATTTTATCTTGTGGCCCATACAAGGTCTCTTAGAAAATCTCTTTTATTGCATTGCACAATCTTAATCCCACATCTAGTGTGGCTGTGTGTCCAAGATTTCTCTACATAAAAACAATTGTTTAGTAAAAATTGACATGTTTTAATGCCATACCTTCAATATGTTTTTATGAACTAAACAGCAGCAGCCAGTAGCATCATGATGCCATGTAAATGCCATGATTTAGCTTTGAATAACATTTCTACTGTATTTACATGGTCTTTAAACCATGAAAATGTCAAAGCCAACGTGTACTTGAAATTGGTTTTAGCTTGTAAAAAAATTATACTTGCAGTACTGATAATTGCATTAATCGTTCTTAAAATCAGCATATAAGGCAACTCCCTAACATGATGTGTTTTTTTTACCATGTTATACCCAACCTCACAATAATCTGTCAAGGTCTTGAATGAGTTTAATAGATTATTCACCAAGACACCCTTGCATTATTTACAAAAATAATGGTTTATCTTTTTCGGGTCTATATACTGTTTTTAGTTGCTCTCCTTGCTAATTACTTTGACATCCTCAGAATAGGTCTATACAAGAATATCTTGTGTAGGGTTTAGAGCAATACATTTAGATTAGATTTTACCTACAGCTACAGAAATAAACAGAAAAATTGCCTTGAGAGAGCCCAATTTAAAGTGTACATTAAGGTGAACATGTCTGCATCAATTATACTACATCAATGTGCAGTCAATGTACTGTGCACATACTACCCTCCAGCATTGTGTCTGCTACAGAAAACTAAATGGGCAAACAACGTTTGACCAACAAAGTGAATGGAAAAAATATTTTACTTATGATCACGGAAATACTTGTGTTAGACTGGTTGCTTTCGTTTTTCATTTTGCTAGGGCGTATGTGTTAAGGTTTATATATC
>JAEMWC010001018.1:267500-308096 GCA_016490735.1 Pachyseris speciosa | reverse complement strand
TCCATTCGGCCATCGACGTCATCGGAGAACATAATTAATAATGAGTTAACATATATTAAACTTATATTGCAGGGAGCATTTTCTTGAAAGTAATTGCTATTAGCACTTTCAGCTGCAGTTGGACGTTTTATCCTGTTAAGGTTTGCATTACGAAACTCTTAGCTTGTTTTAAGCCTGTAGTAGATGGATTTTTCTGCGCGAATATACTGCGCCTGGTCGAATTGGTTTGCTCTGATCATTGAAGGCTATGTTCTTCATACGTTTCAGAAGCCCAAGAGTAATAAACATGTTATGATAAGTGAGGTAGCCATACGATCGATAATGCTTCGTGTTCACTACCGATGCAGGTGAAAGGCTCGAGCACTTGCTATAGACTGCTCAGTAACAGTCTCTTTCGTCCCTAATTCAGGAAGCCTGCGCTGGATTCACAAATTCAAATCTCAAGATTAGTGATATACACAGGCTCTCTATCGGTTGAACAGGTGGCAAGATTTTGCAGTGGTAACTAATTTGGCAATATTTTTAACATGATTAACTCAACTCTGGCTGGTTTCCAGCGCCTTTGTTTTGATAGATCATTACTACCAGTCTTGAGTTATTACCATTATATGGTATCAAAGAAAAGCCCAATCATTGGTGAACGAGCTCTAAAACCTTTTTGACATAATAGGTTACCATAGCAACATTTTAGCCTGTTAAAAACACTTCTAATTTTATCTTAAAGTAGCAACGAACGTGTTTTATTGTCGGGAAAAATTAGATAATAAAATGCAACTTTTTGCAAAACAAAAAAAAAATTGTAGCAGCCGAATCTGAACTACCTTATATTTTCGAAAATTTAAGGTGGCTCTGAATCCGCTGATACGTTATTTTTTAAGATTGAACAATGTTGGATCTTGACATGCTTATTAATTTTAAACAATGAAAATGGGGGGTGACCGTGCTCTTTTTTGAGTAAATTAGGAGTGTTTCTAGAGATTTACAGTGTTTTTATGGTTACCTATTGAGTGGAAAAATTTAGAACCTGTTCAGCAATGATTGGGCATTTGTTTGATACCACTAACCTATAATGGCAACAACTTTTAAAGATTGGTAATAATGATCCATCAAAGTACAAAAGCTGGAAAGTACTAGAAACCGGTGTTAGCCACCTTAAGTGATAAACATTCTACCAAAAACAAACCAACAAATAAGTAACCTGACCCTGGTACACTCCTTTGATGTTCTTTTCACAGAAAGATGGTTAACGGTTCTATTCAGAAAAACGGATCAGAAGGTGACAACAACGCCAGTTATGTTTCTTCATCAGAGTGTATCGCCTGGCTGACAGTGTTGATAACCGAGTCTGTAGCCTAGTAACACTAAATATTCTGACAATAATTGTTTTTGTTAGAAACCGAAGTCTTCGCAAACGCAGCATGTACCTAATGATTAACCTGGCAGTTGCAGATATGTTAGTTGGGGGTTTTTCGGAAGTTGTGTATTTGGTTCAAATTGACAATATCATGTGCAACATTTGGAACCTAACCTCCCAAGGAATCTGGCATAAAGATATGTCCAGCATGCAGCAATTGTTTCTTGCAGCTTCCTTGAGTAGCCTCACTGCGATTTCGTTAGAACGTATACATGCAACGTTTCGTCCATTTAAGCACCGTGTCGTAAAAAACTGGGTCCTTGGAGTAGTTATTACGGTCACCTGGGTTACAGCTGGTTTGTACTGTTTTGGGGTTAATATGGGGAAATAGTTTAAGCTCCTTTTACATATGGTGCTCGTTCAATTTAATTTGCCTTTTTATTGTTTTTCTTTCTTACACGTGCATTATAATAAAATTTTATTGCGGAGCGCATTCCTATCACCATGGTGCAGCAAATAGGGAGAAAAAAATGACTAAGACTCTGTTTATCGTAACTCTGGTATCTTTAACAATGTGGCTGCCATTTCTTGTAACTACTTTTCTTTATTTCAAAACCGATGTAATAGCATACCTTCCAAAATCAATAATTAGGCATATGAATAATTCTTTGAACGGTTTATGTTTTGCCAACTCTCTTGTTAATCCTATTTTGTACACGATCAGGATGTCAGAGTTCAGAAGAGCTCTGGTGTCACTCATCCGACGACGGCAAAGACAAGTTCAGGCTCAAATTCCTCTTCGTGCGATACCTCAGTTAACTAGCTCCATTAACACAACAATGGAAGAGGTTGAAAAAAATTACTTTAAACTGGCGATCTTAGTTTAGTTTTTATGTTTGGAGGAGTAAAATGTTGAGAATTCGACGAAGAAAGTGAATAAACAAAAATTTGCGAATAGACCGTATATAATAAAAAATAGCTGCTTTGAATTAGTATTTTGTCGTATTCAAAATAGTCTCAATAACTTCGTCCGGTATAACATATTCTTTAGTATTATGTACAGGAGAAACCAAACTAAAAATATAATTATATTATTTCCAATGGTGGCAAGGGGAAGACAGTCAACTGAAAGGATAGCAATTTAAAATATCCATCTTAAAAGGTTACCAGGGTGCAGCGCGGAGCTAGCCTCTCGCAACAGTTGTTGAGAATTATCTTGAAAACCTCCATGATGCATAAAGACCTATGGGGGGTTTACTGTAGAGGGGTTTTATCAGACAGATAGGGGGGAGCCCGTAACAGGGCCTCTAAGATATTGGATGTCGCATGCATTTTAATAATTAAGTATTCATAGTTGACGCACTTTGAATGGTAATGTAAATAGTTGGAGCACAGGCAGCCCAATGGTAGTATGTATGGGCAGAGGCGTATGCTGGTATGGGCTATCTATGGATTTGGAGCTGTAGATCAGTAGTGGTATATATTTACATTATGTTGAAATAAAATAGTATTTGCCTTACTTCATGTTTCTTGATGTGTTTTGGCTGAATTTAACGCCATTTTGTCGATATTTTCCACCCGAAACACTGTCCACCCACTATAAAATAATGGAAGGCTGGTGACAAGAAAAGAGAACCATTCGCGTGTTCAGGCCAATAAATTCCTAGTCTGCGTGCAGATGTCTCCTGTTTCCTTTGTTGCACGCGAAAAAGGGACAACAAAGAAATAGGAGAGGTCTGCACGCAGGCTAGTAAATTCCCAGTAAACGGACAATAGCCGCGTCAAATCACCATCTGTGGAACTGGAAATAAATAAACTCCATGCTTGTTTCAGCCCCAAATTTGACCGTTTGGCTTCGTCATACAACTGAGGGACGACCTACCAGATGCAAAATTTCTAGCTTAGCGATTGCCTCAGCTTGGCGGACAAAGGCGACGAGGTCGTTAAGCTGGAAATTACACATTAGTCACGTAAATGTTGATAATTTGGCATGTTGAGTAGATTTGTCAATTGCTGTCTTAAGAGAAAGGGGCCCTTACTTCTTTTTTTCTTTATTTAGTTATTTATTTTATTTATTTTCAGGATGATAGTCACGAAAATGTTGAAAATTCACCTGCCGGAGTATCGTTTGACAAGTTCTAGATTTTACGGATTTTGAAAGACAAACTTTTATCGAAGAAGATTAAGTTGTCTTGCTCAAAATGCAGAGGCCAACTGAATGTGAAATTACGCGCCGCAGAAAGCGCGCGAAAAATTAAGCCTGGTTTAGGTTTAGGTGTCCCACACCTAGCTTGAGCCAGCGATCCAATTGAAAGCAAGTACCTGGTCAGCGGTCAACTTAAAATAACAGCTGACCTCGATGAGGTCTTAACTTGAGCCCGAGATATGGTCACGTGACACTGGTCAGCGGATACCATGTTTTGACAGGTGTCAATTGGCTATAAGATGAATGTCCAGTATCAAAGACGTACGCAGGAAACTAGCTGGTCAGCTGGGACAGGTGGAGTATGGCCGCCATGTTGGATTATTATGTTTATTATTAGGATATTATTAATTCTTCTGCGACACAGTCGTGCGTACGCGCCCACGAGCAATACCGTTAGTCATGATTACCATGAGAAAAGCAGTTGACGGGTTTTTATAGGTATGGTGTTCTGCTTGGCGGCCCTACGGGCCGCCGGAGCTCCGCTACAAATCAGGAACTAGGTAAAAGATTCCCCGGAAGGTGAAATTTCAAGTGATCAAAAAGAAGAGCAGATGAATTTTCTTAGGAAAAACTTAAAACTTGGATCAACTTGTACGGAGCCCGACTTGTGTGGTTGAAAAACAAAATGATTCAACGCTTCAAGGGCTTTCACTTTACCGCGGCATCTTGTAGCTCACTCATCAATCATCTCTACTCGTTTTGGACCCAAACAAGTAGTTGCTTTTTGTTGTTGTTTTGCTTGCAAGCGAACGAGTGTTTTTGCTCTGCTTGGCTGACTGTTTTTCGACAGCTTTGCCTCAACAGCGTTAAGAAACATTTGCCCTTATCTCAATAACACGTAATCGCAATGAGTCCTCGTAAAGTTAAGGATTAAAGCCCCGACTAAAAGATCAAATTTTCATCCAACATTGTGTTTGTCAAACATACTGTTTGGTGGCTAAACGCACAAACAATATTTGACCAAGCACTACACAGAGTGGGTACACAGAACGATTTTTTTGCAAAAATTTTGACGTTATGTGATTCATTTGGTTGCTTTTTATTGCTGTGCACGCCTTGTTGGTTGGGGTGATTGAACTATCAAGCGTTATTTGCTCTACGCGAAATGTTGGATGAAAATGTTTAATCAAACATGGAAATCCATTTAAATGCAATGTTGAGAGATGTAGCTAAACTGTCAAACATGCTCGTCCAACACGTCACGATGTTGGATGAAAATGTTTGATCGTTTTGGACTGTTTAAATTTGTTTTCGAAAAAGGCGTATACGTGGTGTATTGTTTTCTTGTAATACTTTAATGTTTTGAAGTTTTTGAGCCGCGGTCAATTCCTGTTGACTGCTCTAAACATAAATATTGGTGCAAGGAAAGCGATGCGAAATTGTTCAATACCGTGGAGCTACGCTTTTGGGCTTGGCTAAATCTATATATTACATGATTTCGCCAGCGTAGCTCGATTGCCATTCACGCGGCATTTGAGGTATGAGCGATTGTAGAGCTGATGAGCTATGATGGTCAGTTTACGTACGGAAAAGGAATACTAATAGCAAGGGCTTTCTCATAGACGCCAAGGTCATTCGTCCTCTGTAATTTAAACGTTCCAATTAATTTTTCTACCGCAAGATGTAAGCCCATAGAGGACGGAACTAAATCGCGAAACATCGAAGCACAACACCGAAAGAGTTATTCTTTTTTCTTAAGTTCTTCTCCGAGACACTCCTCGGACCGTCATATGCCGCTGACGAATTTTGTGGCTATGGACTTGCTCTCCCGGTATCCATGCATCAGCCGCGAAGGCGCTCCACCATAACTTAAGGTTCTGCCCTCTCCTGTTCCTACTGAAGGAAAGGAAATTTCTAAATAGGTAGCATATGAAACCAGGACGTGACTTTATGTTTATTTTGAATTGGGTGGTTTTTATGACGTGCGCTGAATTCATGCCGATTGCCTGCCAGCGTTAGCTTAATTGGCGCATCGACAAAGTAAAGGCTAGCCCACCCCTTCCTGACTGACACCTACCTTCCGTAAATATCTAATAACGTAAGCGTTCATTTGCTTAAAGTAACTTGGCTTGTAAATGTGCATTAAGGCTGCGCTTGTCTCCCACGAACCTTCAAGGACAAGGTCGCTAACTTTCATTCCCGAAGTTGTTACCTGCTTCTGGTCCTACGGATGTCCGTTCAAGTTCATGTTGAAGTGGGCGAGTTTGACGTGTGATCAGTTCTTGCTGAAGGTCTGCTTGCCTTAGCTTCGCTGTCTAAATTGCACTCGGTTGTAGCAGTACAACAGCTTAGTACATTGTGGCAGTAAAATTAAAAAGTCACATGATAAGAAAAAAACAAAAACAAAACAAAAAAAAACAAAACAAAACAAAAAGCCACTTATATTCTGTTACCAGTGAAACGAAGAGCAATTTCAGTTGAATCATATTTTGATAATGCGTGGTAAGAAACAAATTTTAGATTTATTATGCGGTTGTTATCGAAGTATTCATGCCATGTCGGATCACTTTAGGCCAAAAGTTAAAGGCACGTTTTTGGATAGCTGCAAAGGAAGTTCCATAAAGTAAACAGTGGAGGGCCTGACATCTTTAAAAAATCAATTAGTGAACAGCGTTTAGCGCTACCCAAATAATTAATTCAAAGTGAAGACTGAATGACAGTGACAGTTTATATGTGGCTCGAGCAGCGAAAATATAGCAAGGCATGTGATATTTTTTCCTGGAGTTGTCGGTTACCGCCTTATATTACACTCTCATCTCCTGCTAAAGTAGGATTTGCTTTTGATTAAAAGTTGAACGGTTGTCGTTCGAAAAACGGAACTGCTTTGGACGTTATACACAGGTAAGTCATTTGAGCTAACAAAATCAAATGTAAATCTTCATGAGAATTAAACATCATCGAATGGGTGAAATGTTGACGTGACATGGTTTTAAATCTATATTGAAACTACAGTTTCCCGGTTGATATATTGCAACCTTCTACAGCTACGAATGTAAATGACTAATTATAGTGGCGTCCCTGGTTTTATATGAAAATATAAAATACACAACAAATGTGATAATGAAGGTTTAAAGAAGTCCCAGTTATAAATTGAAATTCTTGACAAGAGCTATAACAGGAGCTTAATAATCGCGGTTTTCATAAATATGATACGTGTTCACTTGCATCTCAGAAGGAATGCCACGTGTCAAGGAAAAAAGTCTTTTTCCATTTAGCTGGTAGGATGCTTCGGCAAACATTTCGCTCGGCGAAAATTTCAATGGAGAGATAAGTGCTATCCGTAAGGAAGTAAATTGAACAGGCCGTCGGCAGCGCTCTCGTAAAATTTCACCAGAGACATAGCTAAGTGCAGAAAAGTCGATCAAACTCGACCTCGAAGAAAGAACAGTCATGAATTCGAGTGCCCCAAACGAAAAACATGGCTACACGAAATGATGTAAAAACTGATGCAATCCTACATGTACTAACAGGGAAATAACGCTGTCTAATATACAAGGGCCGCCCTCAGCTATAAGGGAAGTATTTAAAGAGTCTCTCCTCTTATCTATCACCTGAAGACATTTTAGCAGTAGAGCTAAGCTATAAAGGCTATGACAAACATCATGTAGGAACTACAGGAGCCGTGTGGGCCACACAAAACTGGGAAAAATCATGTTAAATGCTTTCTTTCTTCGTGTGTCCTTAAGCAAATATTGAAAATTATGCTTGTTCAAATAATAGGAAAAAGGCTCTCGGAGGCAGCCTGACAGTGACACCTTTGCAACTGGAGAAGCTTTCCTTTATTTCCCTAAAAAGGATTTAATTATTGATCAGGTTTGTTTGAACGAAAAGTTTCTCGGTTTATCATCATGCCAGCCCAGTTTAATTGAGATGGCGGAGGCACCCAACTTTTTCTTTTGCTGATAAAAACTGTTCGGGAACCGCTTCCACCTCAGAAATTGAGGTTAACCAGTAATGATAATGTAAACTTTCCTTCAAAGAAATGTCATTCATGTTAAACATTCAGTATTTGTACAAAACTAAAGCCTTGGAAATCGATTTTTAAACATATTAAACAAACCCCACGCCTCTAGAAGCCGCAAATCTTTATTATTAACCTTTTTTTCGTTGTAGTATTCAATGGGCTAAAAATATATGAGCAACGACAATTCTGAAATGCTGTTTGCGTTGTAATATATATATTTATAATATGTCTTAGGGCTGAGTAAACGTAAAATTTTGACAAGGGCTGAGGGTGACGACCCTATTCACTAAGGAACGTATTTTGTCTTGTTTTATCAGATATGCGCTGTGTAACCGCATTTATTTTGCAAATTAAACTGCGATTTCAATGTTAATATAATATGAAGATGTTATTTATTACGGATTTAAGCATTACGTCTAAAACCCGAAATTAAAAGAAGTCGTTTATCCATTTAGGCGTTAATGTTATTGAGCGTATGTAATCACCGAGTACCCTTTTTCATTTTGAAATACAATTTTTGTCTTCATACGGAAACATGATAAATTGCATTAATAATTATTGTCTCTGGACCTGATTCAGTCCTTCAGTTCTTGGAAGGTTTGTTGTTCTTGATTGGATTACAGTAACGTAATGCGATTGAGGGTAGTGATTAATGTTTTTTTCTTTTCATTTTAAATTGCTTTTTCTAATTTTATATGGAAACATAATAAATATCGGTAATAATTATTGTCTCCGGGCCTGATTGAGGCCTTAATTTTTTTGGAGGAGTACAGTTTGTTGTCGTTCACTGGATTACAGTAATGCAATGTGATTGAGCGTATTTGATCAAATACAATTTCTCATTTTCATACGGAAACATGATAAATTGCGTTAATAATTATTGCCTCAGTACCAGATTCAGTGTCCTTCATTTCCTGGAGGGGCTTGTTGTCGTTAAGGCTGGTTTACAGCAGGATTAAGTGGCTCACAGCACTTTCCACTGCTTTTATTTTCATTCATCATTACGACCAATATTTATACGTTACCTTTTTAGTGGTATCGAAGAAATTTTCAATCGCTAGTATACAAGTTATTAAACTTTGATCCACATAATAGTTTACCATAGCAACACTTTAACCTTTTAAAACACCTTAATTTTAGCTTGAAGTGACAATAACTCAAAAACGAGCTTGGTGACCCCCATTTTTTATTGTAGAAAAGTAATAAGCGTGTCAAGATCAAACTTTTTGCAAAGTTTAAAATTCAGTGTAGGAGCGGATTCACAGCTACCGACAATAATATACTCGACATTCAGACAGTCTTTGATACCTCTATAAAGGTAATAACGCATAAAGACTGGTAGTAATGATCCATCTTGGTAGTAATTCTCTATGTGCTAGAAAAAAAGTGCTGGAAACCGATGTGAGCCATTCTTAAAGCTCACGTTCTTCAATTGGTAGTTCCCAGTTAACTCTTTTTCTTTAAAGTCAGTTTGTTTGCTTATTTTAACACAACTGCTACAATCTTTTTCAGTGACTTCTCTTTGCAGTGAAAATTATTTTTTTCACAATCATCCCAGAACGGAAGCGTGTGTTCAGGTATGTTGGGAACTTGTTTTAAAATAAGCTTCTCTCTGATTTTAAAGTATACTTAGATTATCTGATGGCATAAGTAAAGCGAAGAAATTTCGTTTTTTTTTTGGAAGGAAATGTATATGAAGCTCTGGATAGTGAAGTTAAGGCCGGTGGCTCTCATAATGTATTGCTGGGATGTATTGAAGTTTGTGTAATTTATGAGCAATGCCCTGACACGTATACAAGCTTTTGTTCGATGTTCCTCGACAACAATATTCTCTGGCAAAAGGCCCGGGCTTAAAAATCCGGCTGTTTCTATAAAGATAATTTGTTTGCATTGCCAATCTGCACACAATTTTTTTGTTAGGAATTGTGTCGCTGAGACGAGAAGACACAAAGTGGATAAAAAGGACTCTATAAACAAATACAACAAATGGTGCCCTTCAACAAGAAAAATTTTGACACATAAAGAACACACTTTCTTTAACTTTCTCTGGTGTTCAGTTGTAATCTCTTTTGCGACAGCAAAATTAGACATCAGCTGCCTGGCATGTTTATTTTATCTTATTTTTACCAATTGTACATTGTGTTCTGTTACATGATGATTCTATTGAATAAGCCAGTCACCTTTATGTAGACTCCATCGCACACATGAAAGCATTGTGTATTGGAAAACTATACGGACTTGATTACGCAATTGTACTCGCAAGATTACGATTTCAAATAACGCCGTTTGATACCAACTCTAAGCTTTCTACATTTCAGCGCTATTATATGTATACACACTGAATGACTAAAATGGCAAGAAGGAATCGATCGCGTGATCATTCTCTTTCGTCCCTAATTGAGGAAGCCCGCGCTGGGTTCACAAATTCAAATCTCAAGATTAGTGATATACACAGGTTCTCTATCGGTTGAACGGGTGGCAAGATTTTGCAGTTGTAACTAATTTGGCAATATTTTTAACATGATTAAGGTGGCTCTGGCTGGTTTCCAGCGCCTTTATTTTGAATGATCATTACTACCAGTCTAGAGGTATTACCATTATATGGTATCAAAGAGAAGCCCAATCATTGGTGAACGAGCTGTTACACCTTTTTGACATATTAGGTTACCATAGCAACATTTTAGCCTGTTAAAAACAATTCCAATTTTATCTTTAAGTGACAATACTTGAAAACGAACGTGTTTTATTGTCGGGAGAAATTAGCATAATAAAATGCAACTTTTTGCAAAACAAAACAAAGAAATTGTAGGAGCCGAATCTGAGCCATCTTATATTTTCGAAAATTTAAGGTGGCTCTGAATCCGCTAATACATTATTTTTTAAGATTGAACAATGTTGGATCTTGACATGTTTATTAATTTTAAACAATGAAAAATGCGGGTGACCGTGCTCGTTTTTGAGTAAATTAGGAGTGTTTCTAGAGGGTTACAGTGTTTTACTATGGTTACCTATTAAGTGGAAAAATTTAGAACCTGTTCAGCAATGATTGGGCATTTGTTTGATACCACTAGCCTACAATGGCAACAACTTTTAATGATTGGTAATAATGATCCATCAAAGTACAAAAGCTGGAAAGTACTAGAAACCGGTGTTAGCCACCTTAAGTGATAAACATTCTACCAAAAACAAACCAACAAATAAGTAACCTGACCCTGGTACACTCCTTTGATGTTCTTTTCACAGAAAGATGGTTAATGGTTCTATTCAGAAAAACGGATCAGAAGGTGACAACAACGCCAGTTATGTTTCTTCATCAGAGTGCATCGCCTGGCTTACAGCGTTGATAACCGAGTCTGTAGCCATATTAACACTAAATATTCTGACAATAATTGTTTTTGTTAGAAACCGAAGTCTTCGCAAACGCAGCATGTACCTAATGATTAACCTGGCAGTTGCAGATATGTTAGTTGGGGGTTTTTCGGAAGTTGTGTATTTGGTTCAAATTGACAATATCATGTGCAACGTTTGGAACCTAACCTCCCAAAGAATCTGGCATAAAGATATGTCCAGCATGCAGCAATTGTTTCCTGCAGCTTCCTTGACAAGCCTCACTGCGATTTCGTTAGAACGTATGCATGCAACGTTTCGTCCATTTAAGCACCGTGTCGTAAAAAACTGGGTCCTTGGAGTAGTTATTACGGTCACCTGGTTTACAGCTGGTCTGTATTCAACTGTTTTGGGGTTAATATGGGGAAATAGTTTAAGATCCTTTTACATATGGTGCTCGTTCAATTTAATTTGCCTGTTTATTGTTTTTCTTTCTTACACGTGCATTATAATAAAATTTTATTGCGGAGCGCATTCCTATCACCATGGTGCAGCAAATAGGGAGAAAAAAATGACTAAGACACTGTTTATCGTGACTCTGGTATCTTTAACACTGTGGCTGCCATTTCTTGTAACTACTTTTCTTTATTTCAAAACCGATGTTATAGCATACCTTCGAGAATCAATAATTAGGCATATGAATAATTCTTTGAACGGTTTATGTTTTGCCAACTCTCTTGTTAATCCTATTTTGTACACGATCAGGATGCCAGAGTTCAGAAGAGCTCTGGTGTCACTCATCCGACGACGTCGAAGACAAGTTCAGGCTCAAATTTCTCTACGTGCGACACCTCAGGTAACTAGCTCCATTAACACAACAACGGAGGAGGTTTAAAAAACAGTACTTTAAACTGGCGATCTTAGTTTAGTTTCTATGTTTGGAGGGGTAAAATTTTGAGAATTCGACGAAGAAAGTGAATGAACAAAAATTTGCGAATAGACCGTATAATAAAAAATAGTTGCTTTGAATTATTATTTTGTCGTATTCAAAATGGTCTCAATAACTTCGTCCGGTATAACATATTCTTTAGTATTATGGACAGGAGAAACCAAACTTAAAATATAATTATATTATTTCCAATGGTGGCAAAGGGAAGACAGTCAACTGAAAGGATAGCAATTTAAAATATCCATCTTAAAAGGTTACCAGGGTGCAGCGCGGAGCTAGCCTCTCGCAACAGTTGTTGAGAATTATCTTGAAAACCTCCATGATGCATAAAGACCTATGGGGGGTTTACTGTAGAGGGGTTTCATCAGACAAATAGGGGGGAGCCCGTAACAGGGCCTCTAAGATATTAGATGATGCATGCATTTTAATAATTAAGTATTCAGAGGTGACGCACTTTGAATGGTACTGTAAATTGTTCGAGCACAGGCAGCCCAATGGTAGTATGTATGGGCAGAAGCGTATGCTGGTATGGGCTATCCATGGATTTGGAGCTGTAGATCAGTGGTGGTATATATTTAAATTATGTTGGAATAAAATAGTATTTGCCTTTACTTCCTGTCTCTTGATGTGTTTTGGCTGAATTGAACGCCATTTTGTCAATATTTTCCACCCGAAACAATGACCACCTACAATAAAATAATGGAAGGGTGGTGACAGGAAAAGGGAACCATTCGCGTGTTCAGGCCAATAAATTCCTAGTCTGCGTGCAGACGTCTCCTATTTCCTTTGCTGCAGGCGGAAAAGGGACAACAAAGAAATAGGAGACGTCTGCTCGCAGGCTAATAAATTCCCAGTGAACGGACAATAGTTGCGTCAAATCACAATCTGTGGAACTGGAGCTAAATAAACTCCTTGCTTGTTTCAGCCCCAAATTTGACCGTTTCGCTGCGTCATACAACCGAGGGACGATCTACCAGATTCAAAATTTCTAGCTTAGCGATATCCTCTGCTTGGCGGACAAAGGCGACGTGGTCTTTAAGGTGGCTCCTACCGGTTTGCAGCATTTTCAAGCCCTGTTTTTCTGGTGGATCATTACTATCAATCTTTATATGTTATTACCTTTAAACAAGGTATGAAACTTTTTTTGACATAACAGGTTACTATAGCAACACCATATCCTGTTAAAAACACCCTTTATTTTAGCTTTAAAGTGCACCTAACCCCAAAATTTTTTTCGCTAAAATAAATCTTTGCACCTGTTTGAAACGCATTGCGCCTTTTTAAGCAAATCTTGACTAGTTATTTTGACTTTTCTAGGGTGTTAAAGTTGCAAAATCTGGCCATCGTCTGCCCCACGACCGAGTCAGAAGGGGCTTGGGTCTATTCTCGATTTGACAGCAGTTTGTGACGTCAAATCGAGAATAGACCCAAACCCCTTCTGACTCGGTCGTGGGGCAGACGATGGCCAGATTTTACAACTTTAACACCCTACAAAAGTCAAAATAACTAGTGAGATTTGCTTAAAAAGGCGCAATGCGTTTCAAACAGGTGCAAAGATTTATTTTAGCGAAAAAACATTTTTGGGGTTAGGTGCACTTTAAGCGACAATAACTCAAAAACGAGCTCAGTGACTCCCATTTTTAATTTTCGGAAAATGATTAGTGTAATATAATAAAACTTTTTGCCAAGTTTAAAAAAAAATGTTCGAGGGGATTCAGAGCCACCTTAAATTTTCGATAAGTTTCTTTTATTATTACTTTTTAAAAATCCAAATGCGGATTTCGGAATCCAAAAATGTATTTTGCGTTTTTGTTTTGTTGTTGTTGTTGTTGTTGTTGTTGTTGATGTTGTTGTTGTTGTTTTCTTTTTGTGGGTGAATTCCTACGGCGCATTATGGCTTTTGTCTTGGACAGCTCCGCAAACAATTACCTAAATTTCTTGTTTTCTTTCGCGTAATTTGCTCTATTAGTAATTTGTTTATTCTTAAGAAGTAGCTCTTCTTAATAATCTTCGTCTTTAAGAAATGGGAAGAACACAAAAACAACAATCAAAGGGTGCAACCGCTCTGGATTCTCAACAGGATTCGTCGGTGGATGGCGTCGAAGGAGATTACGAAACTCTAGCCACCGTTCGAGAATTGTTAAAGGTGCAGGAATCCACATTTAAGTCGCTATTTGAGTCAACGATTCATTCATTGACCTTGAGGGTGGACAGTGTAGTGAAGGATGTGCAGGAGATGAAAACTGGTTTGCAATATACTCAAAAAGATGTGGACGAACTGAAACCAATTCATGTTAAGCTGGAAGATGTTAACAAAGAACTTGATAAAATTAGCAAGGACCTTGCATCTCATTCTCAAAAGATGAAGTATCTCGAAAATCAAAGTCGGAGAAATAACATCCGTGTGAATGGAATCCCGGAATCTGACAATGAAACTTGGGAAGACGCAGAAGCTAAGGTTAAGCGAGCGATCAAGGATAACCTGGACCTTGAAGTTGACATCGAAAGGGCTCACCGGGTGGAAAGGCAGATAACCAAGTCGGGGCAAGCAAACCGGAATCAACCGAGAACCATCGTGTGCAGATTAAGAGATTGGAAACAGAGGGAGCAAGTTTTGCGCAAAGCTAGGCGGGAGAAGCCTACCGATCTTTATATCAGCGAAGATCTATCGCCGGCAACTCTACAGAAAAGAGAGTGTCAAATTCCTAAACTTAAAGCTGCCAAACAGGCGGGTAAGATTGCATATTTTGTCCTCGATCGCTTAGTTATTCGTGATAAACCTGCAAGTGAATAGTTTATCATCCTTACCATTTTATAATTTAGACGATGATCAATTTCGGCTAACTCTGTTTGAATTAATGAATGGCGGTACTATTAATTTTGATCCTGATAGATTAGCTCAGTTAAAGTTTAATCCTTTGCTATGTGAGTCCTATAAAAATTTTAGTCTTTGTAAAGACAATGATCCAGACATAAATTTTTATTTAGAACACAGTAGCTGTGAGTACTATACCGAAGATAGTTTTAACAACATGTTAGCCGAAGAGCAAAGTCGCCTAAACTTAAACTGCAGTAGCCTTGAAGGTCCGTGTGGTTTTCGTCCATTTGATTTTCATCCAGTATTAAAAATTCAAAATCAAAATCAATTTCCGTGCACCTTCATTTCATTCCATTTTTAACAAAATTGAAAAAGAAAATTCAAAATTGAAATCAATATGTTTGATTGTCGAATTAAAGAAAACTCACTGTCGAGATCTGTTTTTAATTTTCGTCGTTTTCTAATGAAATAAAAAATAAAAACGACTTTCCTTTTCTTCGATTTTCTTATTTTCCGTCTATATCAAAAACGAAAATTGCCACCATTATTCTAAAAATCTAATGTTATAAAAATTGAATCCCTCGAACTCTAGATCTTTCTCTAATTGAATGAATATAGAACACACCGCTCGCGTGTGAAAAACTAGAAATCAAAATCCCCATTTCAATTTTGGTCTTCGATGAAAATCAAAAATTGAATCCCGGACATAAACACTTTGCAGGGGAGGGGAGGACACTGCCGACATTGTTAGGCTCGGTTGCTAAGTAAACAAATATGGCGGCCGACGAAAGCCGTAAAATTCCTTATGAAATCGGTGTGAAGAAAAATGCTTCGGTTGGTACAAGTTCAAACCTTTGCCGGATGCACATACCTACAGGATCAGACTGCAGGGATATACACTCACGCAGGGACATACGCTCACAAGAATCTTCACTATCGAAGGAGGTGGGCCCACCAGGAAGAAGAAGAGACTTTAATATATACGGAATAAATGTCAAGAATGACCGAATTGGTGATCAAGTGATGTCCTTCTTTCGTACTTCAAAGTACTTCATGCGACAAGCTTGAGGTCCTGGCTTACCATAACCATAAGGCCATTTCACTTTGTTAAGCTTAAGCTTTAATCAAAATTTTGCAATAGCAAGACCTATCATTGATTACAGAGGGGGGGTGGGGTGGGTGGCTGGTGCAAATGGGGGGAGGGTCATTAAATTTTATGTAACCAGAAATAACACACAAACTGCGGTGATAAACATGACAATAGAACGCATTGTTGGAAAACAAAAATAAAACTATATCGTTTAACTTGACGTTTCGTATGTTTCGACATACATCTTCAGAAGTGACCGTTAGGAATTAAAGTAACAACTAAATTTGAAATTTAAGATAAGTAACTAATTAACAATAACCTTGACAGAAGCTAAAAATAATTTGCATATAAAAGATGCAAACTAATAGAGATACAGCTTTTCGCTGCTTACATTTTCATTTAAGGTAGGTTTCAATTCTCTAATTAGTAGAGTCTCCTTTATCTTGCAATGAGTATCTGACCGACCTTTCGCCAATATCTCAAAGTGGTCCCATTTTAAGTTGTGACCAGTTGACGTGACGTGGTCTGCGATAGCAGATGCATGACAGCTACTCGTGATCGCTTTAAAATGTTCAGTTTTTCTGTCATGCAATCTGCGTTTTGTTTTTCCAATGTAGAAATCCTGGCAGTCCCAACAACTAGCTTTATAAACAACTTTTGACATTTGGGAACGGTTAATTCTATCTTTGTAGGGAAAAAGAGACTTAATGCGATGAGCGCTTTGGAAAATAACCTTAAGATTAATGCAGCCATAAAATTTACTAATGCAGGTCTTCAGTTGTTTGGTAATAATTTTGCTTTGTACTCCTAAATAAGGTAGAACTAAGATTATTTCCTTTTTGGGGACTGTGGTGGTTGGAATCTTCGGTCTGTTTTGTTGCCTGTTCAGAACATCATTAATGTTGTAATTGACAACACCAACAGGATAACCGTTTTGTAACAACAACTTCCTCAGTTCATTTAAACAAGACCGCAAAAGAGAAGGTGACGAACAGATGCGGAAACAACGAAAAGTGAGCGTGCGGATGAGGTTTACTTTGTATTTCCTAGGTGTGAAGGAGTCCCATTTTGTGTACAGGCCGGTAAAGGTCTTCTTTCGGTAGATGGATGTTGAGATGTATGTCGAAACATACGAAACGTCAAGTTAAACGATATAGTTTTATTTTTGTTTTCCAACAATGCGTTCTATTGTCATGTTCATCACCGCAGTTTGCGTGTTATTTCTTGTTAAGCTACGATGGCCAAAGACAAAGAGTATTTATGTAACCAAAGAGGGGAGGGTCACCAAAAATTCCAAAGTTGAACTGAACTTTGTACCTCTTCCCTCAACATATTAATTTTGTTTTTTCTTGGGAACCTTGCTTTTTCAAACAACCAAAAGATGGTCTGATTTCTCCATAAAGAACTAAAAAGCAAGGTGGAGAGGCTCAAGCACATGAAGTTGGAGGTCATGCAGCCAAAGATCAAAAACAAATCTGAACATTCAGCTAGTGAATAAACAATACTGGATCAGTCAGCTAGTGAATAAACAATACTGGATCAGTCCACATAAAGTGTTACAGTCGTGATTAATTACAAATGCAGTCTATTGAGTCTATTATTTATTAACTTGGTTATGTGGAATAAGGGGGAGGGGAGGGGGCTTAAAAGAGATGGGCAGCTTAATAACTTTCTTCCTCTGAAACGGGGGGCTTATTTGAGAAGGGGGCGGGGGTGTTAAATGGAGGATTTATGGTATATTTTTCATGGGGCAAATGATCGGCCTTCCTTTCAAAAGTAATTTTACACCAGATGGTCAAGAGAACAAAATAGGAACAGCATCATAAAAGTAATTAGGGACCAATGAAAGGGTGGGGATTTCACGACTTGAAGTACATCATGAAAAGGGTAGGGAGTTCTGTCATTTAGGTATTTAAAAGGGCCTTTCATTAAAATATTATGAACACACACCTTATGACTGTGCTGTTCCAGTGGAAGGTATATGAAAGGGGTACCATTTGTCAATGCAAGGTATCGTCATCATCACCATGCTTTATTTAACGTGGATATACACTTAGCCTGAGAGCTAGTTTACAGGTATTCCACCTAATAACTTATGAAAACCTAACAACTAAAGAATGCTAATAACACAATTCATCAGATAAATTAAAAATTAAATACTGATTAAAACTATTATTACAATAGTACAGCCACAGTCAAAATACTATTAAAAAACTAATGTTACAAATTTACTAATCCCCGAAACTTAACTATCTAATTTTGTTTACTATTTCATTGGTGCCTACTTTTATTCTAATGTCAGTGTCATTTGATAGTTCATTCCATTTCTTGGCTGCAAGAAATGGAATACGAAAGAGGTACCTTTTCTGTCAAAAATGGTATATAAAAGGGTAAGAGGTTGGACCTCGGGGCAGAGCCTCCCGTGTAAAATGTTTTTAGTGTCCCCCCCCCCCCTCCCCCCCCTCCGGGCTTGTATGACCCAAAATTGATATGACAGGGATTATTGAACAAGATCAACTTTTACCTTGTGCAGTTCATAATAGAAAGAGTGTTACTGTAGATCACAGAAATAGGACAAAAGGAAGAGCAAAATAGGAAACAACAGAGATAAGGTCAAAATTTTAAACTGCTTCATCACCTTTTGTCAGCAGACTTAAATTCAGATTTTATTGACAATGTGAATGTAGAATCTCTTGCAAGCCTTTCAGTTAGACAGGCCAGGGGGCTGACAAAAATGGTTGAGAATGGTCACTTGACAGAAAGAGCCATTATGCACGTGTCATCGGCTTCCCCGTGGGGTCGACCCCTGAGCCAACCAGGGGGATTGTAAAATCAGTCAAGCAAACTTGAGGAATTCCCCGAGGGGGTCGTGGAATCTCTCAAGACAAAGTCCCCTGGGTGGGGTGTCTCTCACCTGAAAATCCCTGTGACATCCTTTTCAAACTTGTGAATTCCCCCACCCCCTAATTTTTGATCGTAAAACAATGCCAAGATTTTCCCCTACCCTTGGGCAAAGAATCCCATCCATCTCCTTGTATTCCACCACATATCTCCCTAGTATGCCTGGGGGTCAACCCCACAGGGAAGCCAATGACATGTGTATTACAACAGCACAAGACTATCAGTAGAAGGTTTTATGGAAGAAAGGATACAGATGAAAGTCTCTCTGGGGAAGATAGTGAAGGCTTGGTGACTAAACCTTAAATATTGTGATGCTCCATTGAGGGGTGTAATGTGGGCTTGATTAATTTACACTTTTCTAACATTTAATATGTGTGGATTAGTTGGTCCTGACAGAAAATCTCCAAGAACGTTTAGATATAAGATGTTTTGTTTGATATGCAAAGACCACTTTCTATACAATAGTTAACATACATGTAGGGTAGTTGGGTTGTTCAGGTTGATCATTATTAAAGTTTAAAATGCTAACTCTAATCAATGATAGGTCTTGCTATTACAAAATTTTGATTAAAGCTTAAGCTTAACAAAGTGAAATGGCCTTACGCTTACAGTAGGCCAGGACCTCAAGCTTGTCGCATGAAGTACTTGGAAGTACGGAAGAAGAACATCACTTGATCACCAATTCGGTCATTCTTGACATTTATTCCGTATATATTAAAGTCTCTTCTTCTTCCTGGTGGGCCCACCTCCTTTGTGATTGAAGATTCTTGTGAGCGTATGTCCATGCGTGAGTGTATATCCCTGCAGTCTGATCCCGTAGGTATGTGCATCCGGCAAAGGTTTGATCTTGTACCAACCGAAGCACTTTTCTTCGCACCGATTTCATAAGGAATTTTACGGCTTTCGTCGGCCGCCATCTTTGTTTACTTAGCAACCGAGCCTAACAATGTCGGCAGTGTCCTCCCCTCCCCTGCAAAGTGTTTTTGTCCGGGATTCAATCGAAGACCAAAATTGAAATGGGGATTTGATTTCCAGTTTCTCACACGTGAGCGGCGTGTTCTATATTCATCCAATGAGAGAAAGATCTAGAGTACGAGGGATTCAATTTTTATAACAGTAGATTTTTAGAATAATAGTGGCAATTTGCGTTTTCGATTTAGACGGAAAATAAGAAAATCGAAAAA
Organism: Pachyseris speciosa; assembly: GCA_016490735.1. NCBI lineage: Eukaryota > Metazoa > Cnidaria > Anthozoa > Scleractinia > Pachyseridae > Pachyseris > Pachyseris speciosa. The sequence goes on along the minus strand of JAEMWC010001018.1, from coordinate 288,303 downwards.
AGGAAAGTCGTTTTTATTTTTTTGTTTCGTTAGAAAACGACGAAAATTAAAAACAGGTCTCGTCAGTGATTTTTCTTTAATTCGACAATCAAAAATAATGATTTCAATTTTGATTTTTCCTTTTTCAATTTTGTTAAAAATGGAATGAATGGAAGGTGCACGGAAATTGATTTTGATTTTCAATTTTTAATACTGGATGAAAATCAAAATGGACGAAAACCACACGGACCCTTGAATCAGGCCTTTCTTTCCTCCATATGAACATTCGTAGTATATCTAATAAATTTGATAAGCTTTCAAATTTTCTAGGCCAACTTCGATTGAAACTTCCTATTGTTGGGATTTCTGAGACTTGGCTTGATGAATGGTCCGTGTGTCGTTCGTCCATTTCATTTTCAATTTAGAACGCAGATGAAATTTTGCCTTTCATTTTTTTATTTATCAATTGGTCTCGGTTTTTTTTTTTAATAAAATAACCATATTGTAGAAAAACACTTATAAGTAAAATACTAAATTTAAAATATTGCCTTATTTAACACTATTTTGCCATTTCCAAGGTTTCATATGAATAAAAATAGATTATCGTTACAAGAAAGCAATCTTCCTTTAGAAAACAAAAATAAAAAATCGATTTCATTTTCAATTCAGTTTTAACTCGAAAATCTAAAATTCATTAGCGAAATTGAAAAATTGAAAATTGATTTTAATTTTCAATTTTGTATTTCGAATACAAAATTGAAAATTGACCGCGCGGACCGAGAACAAAAGTTGACGTAGTAGGGGTAGGCTAAGTTGGTCGTTTTCTTACACCTCTCGTGACTGTGGACCGAGGGCAGGGAGCGTACTTTGGTTGCAGAGGTCATGTCCAAAGAGAAAATGGCTAATTACAGAACTAACACAGGAAGAGCGCCATTTATTCAAACAATAGGGCCGTTTATACGAGAGAAAATAAACCGCGGCTTACTCTGGCCGCGGCTTACATAAGACGCGAAAGGAACCATATTTATACGAGTAAAAACTCCAAGGCCAGGATAAGCCGCAGCTTGAGAAAGCCGTGAACGTACATTTTATACCATTTATACGGAGTGTTCGCGTCTTATGTAAGCCGTGGCCAGAGTAAGCCGCGGCTTATTTTCTCTCGTATAAACGGCCCTAATGTCCAAAGAGGTAAGCCTGCACGTGGCCGTGGAGACAAGATTGGACGATTTTAACAAAGGAAATGGAAATTAAAATTATTGGCTATAAAATCATGTTCCCAGAGCAGCTTGTCCCTGATGCACCTGACAGAGAATGTAAATGGTATTCCACCACTTTTGCAGTTTTATTGCTTAATTCAATTTGAATTCCCTTGCTCTCTTACAACAGAATCATCCAGCTGAAAGGAAATGGGTGGAGTTCAATGCTCGTGTAAATTATCCCATTAAACGCGTATTAAATACCATGGTTAATAATGATCTGATAGACATGGATGATGATCTGGTCGAGTTTTCAGTGTCCACCTTTACAACCCAGGTGGCTGCGGTTGGAATGAAACAAGTGTTTGACAGCTGGAACCAGCACCCAATACCTGGTAAAATCTATTCACTTTTCAGTGTTTGCAAATCAGTTTTTATGCAAGTAACAAATTATTCCAACAACACAAAGTACCCTTCCAATATTCTGAATTAATTGACCAATTGTCTCCTGCCTGTATTCTTTTTCCTAAGTCTTTTCCCTCTCTACTTACATCGAACGACTTTATAGCTGCCATATTAAACTAGAGTTCGCAAAACGAAGACAACAGTCCTGTCAAAGGCGCGAAAATGCAACGAGATGGTTAAAAACTGTAAGGGAGAGGGGAAGGGGTGGAATTCACAATCTCTCTGTTTTGTGCGCGGTTGTTGTTGTTGTTTTCCACCAAAATTAATAATAATAATAATAATAATAATAATAACTTTATTGGTACATCCAATTAAAATGGGTTTTCACATACCAATTACAATAAAATGTAATGTAAACAGTTAAAATCTAAAATAAACATTTAAAAGTGATAAGAACTTACATTACCATATTATTAAAAAACTTAAGATACATAATTTATTATTACACCGTTTGAAAGTCAGCGGCTTAAAATTTCGTCAAGGGCACGTCCTTTAATGGCGTTCTTAAAAACTTTAAATGATTCTATGTTTGCTAAACTTTCTGGAAGGTCATTCCAGAGCTGAGCAGCCCTAAATGAGAAAGATCGCTGACCTGTTGCTGATCTAAGAAATGGTATATTAAGCTTATCTTTATTCCTAGTGTTTCTTGTATGCACCTGGCTTCTTGTCGTGAACTTATTACACAAGGATGGTGGGGCTAATCCCTTTATACATTTAAAAGCCATTAAAATGTCTCTAACTTCCAGTTGCTTAGCAACCGGCAACCAGTGGAGTTCCTTTAACATCGGCGTAATGTGATCATACTTCCTTGCGCCAGTCACGATCCGTGCAGCAAAATTCTGAACTTTTTGAAGCCTAACAATGTTCTTTTTTGTTGTACTAGCCTACATGGACGAACAGTAGAAAAGCTTGCTGAAAACTAGTGAATTTATGATGGTTATAAGCGTAGACCTATCAAACAAATGTTTCACCCGATTGATTTGGCACAGGCTACCTATACACTTAGATACAACTTCGGTCACATGTTCGTCAAAACTAAGGTGAGAGTCCACGATGACCCCCAAATCTTTTGCAGAACAAGATGAAAGCCAGAACTGAAATTCGAGAAAGATCTCTAAGGACTTTGCTTTTAAGAGATCTCCGTACATAAACACAGACACCACCGGCACGGTGTTTAGAGCGGTCAAGCCTAATCAATTTGTATCCCTCAATCTCCACTTCAGCGTTTGTAACAGAGGAATTTAGCCAAGATTCGGAAACCGCCAAAATTCCATACTCCTTTTCAGTCATTAAATTCCTCACTTGTAGTAGGTGGTTTCTATCCTTGATTGATTGTGCATTGAGGTGAGCCACACTGACTTTTGACTTCTGAAAGGCTTGAGTACGTGGCGTGACCATTGCGTGACACTGCTTCACATCTGTTGCTGGACTGCGATTATTATTCATAATCGCAGTTGGTAATATGTTAATGAGATTACTTGGATTACTTCGCTGAAAGAATTGAGAATTTGATGTATTAAAACTCCGTCTTCCGTTGACAATATCAATCCTCCTTTTATCCTTAAACAGGCTTTGGCTTTTGCCCCCTCGGTGGCCTCTTCTTGGTGCCAACAAGTCCAGAAACTTCAAACGTGCCCAAACGTCACTTGAAATCTGCCATACCGGCGAACCGCGACATGAGTTGTTCCAAAGTTTCCAACAATTCCGGATATTTAGTAGAAAATTTCTTGAATAGGACATCCTGTTAACTGCCCATAAACCTTATCCTCTGTATGGTGATAATGTTCGGTGAATAATCCACGGAAATGGCTAAAAAACGGTAATGTATTGGAGCCCTAAAACTAAGCAGCCACACTGGGCGCTAATTACATACAAGTTTCAATTAACTGAAATAAATGCCATAGTTTGCTGTTAGATTCAAATCCTCTTTACTCCCACCTACCACGGGCCCCAGAAATCTCAACAAATCATGGTTTTAGCAAGTAGAGTACACTTCCTTCCCCTCCTTGCCACGTACATAATGTCCTCTATGTCAGGGTGGTACAGTAACGAAACGTTCAGGCCATTACGGGTAAGAAAAAGAGCAACTTAGCCTACCCCTCCTGCGTCAACTTTTGTTCTCGGTCCGCGCGGTCAATTTTCAATTTTGTATTCGAAATACAAAATTGAAAATTAAAATCAATTTTCCATTTTTCAATTTCGCTAAATGATTTTTGAATTTCGACTTCAAACAAAATTGAGAATAGAATCGATTTTTCATTTTTTGTTTCTAAAGGAAGATTGCTTTCTTGTAACGATAGTCTAATTTTCATTCATAAAAACTTAGAAATGGCAAATAGTGTTTAATAAGGCAATTATTTTTATTTAAATATCAGTGTATTTCTACAATATGGTTATTTTATTTAAAAGAAAAACCGAGACGAATTGATAAATAAAAAAAATAAAAGGCAAAATTTCATCTCTGTTCTAAATTGAAAATGAAATGGACGAATGACACACGGACCATGAATGTTATCATTTTTGCGACATCGCGGGTTACAATTTTTTGCATAAACCCAGAGTCACTCGCGTTGGTGGAGCTGTTGGCCTTTACATTGGTGAGCATTTGAATTACAAACAACGTCCTGATCTAGCGTTCCCTGTCGACGGAAGTGCTGAATCTTTGTTTGTTGAAATTAATAGGACAAAAGAAAAGAATGTAATTGTCGGCATTATTTATCGACCACCCGACTCACTGTTAAACGAATTTCTGTCTGATTTGGACATAGTACTGGGAAAAATTACCAAAGAAAATAAGCTTGTATTTTTAATGGGTGACTGGAATTTAAATCTAATTAATCACCATTTCCATAAAGCGACAAGTGACTTCTTGGATTTGTTGTACTCTAGGATGCTTTTCCCACTCATTACACGTCCCACTAGAATTACGGCGAACAAAGCTTCACTTATAGATAACATTTTCACGAACGATCCACTTTGTCCTTCAATAAGTGGTCTTTTTCTCAATGATATATCTGACCATTTACCGATTTTTACACTTGTTTTGAATAATAATAGCACCAGTGACAAGGACAAATACGTAATCTTTCGTGAAAAAAATGCGCATAATCTAAGTGCATTTAAAGATGACTTAGGTAGGATAAACTGGGCTGAAATACCTGGTTTAGATGATCCATCTTGCGCTTATAAAATCTTTATTGAAAAGTTTGTTTCAATTTATGATCGGTGTTTTCCACTCAAAAAAAAAGAAAGTGAAGCGGTTCAATTCTCGTAAGCCTTGGTTTACTAAAGGTCTTGCTAATTCCGTTAAGAAGAAAATATGTTGTATAAGTGTTTTCTTAATAACCCTAACTCTTCTAATGAAAATGTATACAAGTCTTACAAAAACAAACTAACCCATTCTCTTCGAGTTGCTAAGCGTTTATATTATGAAAAACAAATTGAAAAACTAAAATCAAATGTTAAGGCCATTTGGAAAGTTCTCAATGAAATTCTTAATAGAAATAAAGGTAAGCGTGGTCTACCATCCGTATTTAGGGCAGATTCTCGTGAAATTTCCGATCCAAAGGAAATAGCTAATCTTTTTTGTAAATATTTTACTAACATTGGCCCTAATTTAGCTAGCAAAATTCCTGCATCAGAAAAGTCGCATAGTTCTTTTTTACCCCCCAGACTAGTCAATTCAATATTTCTTGAAGTTGCAAATGAGGAAGAAATTATTGAAATATGTCGCACTTGTCGTTCAGGTAATGCTGTAGGTCATGACAATATTTCTATGAACTTAATTAAAGATACTATTGATATAATAATCTCCCCTGTTACTAGCTTGATTAACTTATCCATCACCTCTGGTATTGTGCCAAATCAATTAAAAATTGCTCGAGTTATTCCTTTATTTAAATCTGGTGAACAGGATATATTTACAAATTACAGACCCGTGTCTGTTTTACCTGCATTCTCTAAAATTCTAGAGAGAGTCATGTACAATCGTCTTTTAAGGTTTCTTAATGTCTATAAATTCTCTCTGATAATCAGTATGGTTTTCGCAAACATCACTCCACTGCTTATGCTCTAGCTTGTTTGTATGACAAAATCTCTTCCGCTATTGAAAATAAGGAATATACAGTTGGTATTTTTATAGACCTGTCTAAATCCTTTGACACCGTTGATCATCAAATTTTAATTTCAAAACTAGAGCATTATGGTGTTCGAGGCACTGCACTTAGATGGTTTGAAAGCTATCTAAGCGATAGACAACAATATGTAGAATTTAATGGTATTTGTTCGGATTCTTGCCAAATAAAGTGTGGGGTGCCTCAGGGCTCTATACTAGGCCCCCTCCTCTTTCTGCTCTATATAAATGATCTGTGTAATGTGTCAAAGGTGGTGGACTTTATTCTTTTTGCTGATGACACTAACATATTTTTTTCTCACAAAGATTTTAATTTACTTTCCGAAACCATAAATTCTGAAATGTGTAAATTAACACAGTGGTGTCGAGCTAATAAGCTGTCAATTAACTTTAAAAAATCGAATTTTTTGGTTTTTAGACCACGCCAAAGGAGGCAAACACTTGATCTATCTATTCAAATTGACAACAATAAGATTGATTGTGTGAAAGAAACAGTATTTTCAGGTGTTATCCTTGATGAGCATTTGTCATGGAAGCCTTCCCAAAACTTCCTTACACTGTTTGTACTATAGTCTAGTTTACCCTTACTTAATATATTGTGTTTCAGTTTGGGGATCGACATATCAGAGTAATTTAAATCGCGTTATTCTTCTGCAAAAGAAGATAATAAGAATAATATCTAAAGTTCCTTTCGATTCCCACACTGATGTTCTTTTCAAAGAAAAGGAGATTTTGAAATTATCTGACATTTATTTATACCAGATAGGTAAATTCGTGTATCTATTCAAAAGAGGTTTACTTCCTAATTATTTTCGTGATATGTTTACTCTCGCAAGCCAGTTACATTCGCATTATACTAGAAATTGCAACCTTTTTTACATACCTCCCTGCCCAACTAATATTCGAAACTTTTCATTTCGGTTTCAAGGACCTAAGTTTTTCAACTCGTTAAGTCATGACATTCAAAACAGTGAAAGCATCCGTTTGTTTGGGAAAAGACTTAAAAAATTCCTTCTTTCTTAGGCAAATATACTCATTGTTGAGCTACTTACTTCTTCTTTTTCTTTTTTTTTTTTCTTTTCTTTTGAAAATAATACATTTCATATTTCATGCTGTCCCCGCAATTCGCATGATGTATCCTATATTGTCAGGAAGCCTATAGTTCATAAGCCCCCGGCTTCTATATAGGCTTTCTTGTCATTACCACCTTAAACATTTGTAGTCTATTGTCTTAAGTTTAAGTTATTATAAATTTCTTGTGTTTCGTATTTTTAAATTTTGTATTTTTATGTGGTTAATGGCAAATAAATGGAAATGGAAATGGAATTCCAAAAACGGATAATTCTCCAATTAAACGAGACTTATCTGTAAGTTGAAGTTTGATTTGGATTCTATCTTGTCTTCAGTCCGGAACAAAGGAGTAACATGAGAAGCACGCGCGCTTGCTTATTGAGCCATAATTTAAAGAGTGACTTGCCAGCGCTCACAGGAACGAAGGAGGAAGGGACGGGTATACGTGATGTACCCTGAATAGGGAGGGCATATTGCTCCTTCGTTCAGGTCTGCTGACAAGATAGAATCCAAATCAAACTTCAACTTACAGGTAAGTCTCGTTTAACTGGAGAATTCTATCTGTCATCAGTCCTAGGTCACTACGGAGTACCATGAGAGTTCAAAGAATGTGAGCGCTGTTACCAGGTTACGATCACGAGCAAAACAACAGCGGTTCAAATTGCTGGCGTCACAATCAAGTTTGAGTCCTCGGCATTCTAGAGCAGCAAACATTTCAAAGGAGACCTTCATATAAGACATCTTGAACCCTTTGAATTATAGGCGTCGAGAAAATTGCGCAACGAGTCCAAGGAATCTGACACTGTCTTAAAAGATTAAGCTAGAGCAACATCGAAGTTTCTTTCTAATAGGGGACGTCGAGGTGAAAATTGTTGGAATGATGACTACTTCAGTCTATAATCTACTACTTTTAATTGTCTTTTCGCAACGACCGCTGATTTCATTCAAACGTGACAAAAATGTCGGTAACTTTCTAGTCAGAAGCGCATTCAAAACAACTGAACAACCTAGCAGTTTTAAATGCGCGCGCTCGCGATACAAAACTTGTCCTTTCATTCAAAACACTGACAAAATATCGGCCCTACATCTGAGAGATGTGTTAAGATCACTGATGGTCTCACGTGTACCTCCGCAAATGTTATCTATTGCATAACCTGCACATTATGCAAAAAGTTATACATCGGCGAAACAGGAAGACGACTAGGTGACCGATTCCGAGAACATATTCGTAATGTTGAAAAAGATGACAAAGATGCATCCAAACCAGTCGCTAGGCATTTTAATCTCCCTAGCCATTCCAACAACACATGTGATTTGATTTGTAATTAGTAGGCGAAGAGCCACCTTGTGGAAGTACTACTAATAAATCTTTATCTTTATTATTATTATTATTATTATTATTATTATTATTATTATTATTATTATGTCGCTCTCCGGCCTTTCTCTACATCAAGGTACCACGGAAAGCCGTAAAAATCTCAAGCAAAAATTGATCTTCCAAATCGGCACTCTTAATCCCCACGGTATCAACGAGCGCTTTTCATTCAATTAATTTATTCCTGTTTTCCACGTTACCACGTTACCACCAATGGCGTAGCTCCATTTTCTATATATAAACCATACACAACCCACAATTCCTCGATTCGCTCCGACAAAGGGCTAACGCTCGAAACGTGAGCTAATCGAATCCCTGTACGGTGGTCAATTTACATTATCAACTCCGTTGATAAACCAAATTTACTTTTTAATTGTGTTTATCGCATAAATCAGTAAAAAAAAAAAAACTAGGTCCGGCTACTTGACAAGTGACCGAGAATATGGTGGCAGGGGTTTTAACAGTGAATAATTACCCGCTGACCTGCATGGGAAAAAGGGAAAAAATTAACACCTTATAAATGCTAAATCCCCCAATTGACTAATGTATTATATAGTGTTTCCTGTCACTCAAGAGTTTGGATTTGGTTTGCATTTTTTTCAATTCGAGCAGCAGTTAGAACAGAATGTTTTAGAGGTCGTTACCAAGTGTCAGTACGCTTTTTTTGTGGGGTGTGGAGAATATATTCAGGAGAGAAAGTTTGGAACTTCTGTTTATCAAACTTTTTGTCGGTTAACAAACCCATGGTTTAATTAAACAATAAAAATCATTCGATTTTGTGGGGGTGCAAGTTTTTTTAAGTTCTAATTTCTCACAATTTTCTGCTTTTTGAAGTAAGGTACGGTGTAGCTGCTTGCATTATACGTCTAGCTCAGCACTCTCTGATAGAAGCGCCGGATGAGGTGCTCTTTAGCAGATCTGAAGTTCGCTGTCAATGCAGCGCTATTAGTAATACCAGTGTGAGAGCACTCTGGTTTAACTGTTTGCCTTTTTATTTATTTATTTATTTTTTTTCGATTCAGCACTTTTTTGCGCAAAACATTTTTAACAGCTCCACTGCATTTTACTAACAGAATCGATTAAAATTCGTAATTCATAATTTTCTTGCAGAAACTGTCAAGAGGTGTACACATTGTTTTTCCCTCGTCAACCAAGACCACTGATTGGTTAAAATCGCGAGGATGATTAAGCTGGAGCCAATCAGCAGCAGAGCTGTTAATCTTGTTCAGCAGCGTTGTGAAAGTCATCACCAGTCCACTAAATGTGTCTTGACGAAAGAGAACCGCACTTTCTACGCGTATATTGAAGTCAAAGAAGTTTCTTTGGGAAATTAATAGAGAGTTATCTGTCCATGCTCCTTTTACTCTAAGTATGTTTGATGATTTGTAATCAGCTTTGAGCCCCAGTGAGGTTTTTTTTTTCGTGTTGTGAGGAAGATCTTCGTTATTCAAATTTTATTATATGAACAGCCGCTTCCAGGTAGGTATGGATTACTTATATAAAAAGATACCGAAATAATTCCGATGTTTCGACGAAAATAGTCAATTTATTACATCCACAAAACAGTTGAGGAAGCCGCTGTTTCAACGAGGAACAAAAAGTAAAAAACTTATTGACAATTTACGTTATTCTCTAATAACGAATAACATGAAGATTTTGTCTAGATTCATATGTATTAGTAAGAGTCCCAGACCATAGAATAATGAGCCCAGAATTTATGGCCAAGTAAGACAATTTCCTCAAGTCGGGCACAATCTTATGAGTGGTTCTTGAAACAATTGCAACAAAAGCTGTATTGCAAACCTCAATTGGCCACACGTCTTTTGCGACAACATGACGTTAGCTTTTGTACAGGTTTAAAAATTAGTAAAATAGTCGCACGTGATCTAACATGTGAGTTACAAGGTTGACAGTTTCTTTGGTCACTTCGACACAGTACAGTCTGCCGTTTTATGGAGAACATAGGCGAAATTAAAGTTTAATGCAACTCATTCCTATTCGTCTAAAAACTGAGAATAAATCAATGACCACCTAGCGACCTTTTATAAATTTTTACGTTGTTTATATTGGCTTAGAAAGAACAGATGGCGGGTTTAAGCGTCTAAACGTTCTACAAAAAAGATGGCGGCAATTAGAACCTTAGTTGTTAGCAGGTGCAAACGTCTGTTTGGATTTTTACTGTAGTCTTCGACTGTAGGAATAATACACAGCCTGAAATTGTTTATTGTCTGCTACATTTCTCTGCTAATGTTGCAAGACCAGAATAAGATAAGTACAACTACACATGCTCCATAAGCAACAGCGTAGAATGTGGTTGGGGCTGCGTCATGATGTACAGTTGTTTTTATCCACATAATAGTTTACCATAGCAACACTTTAACCTTTTAAAACACCTTAATTTTAGCTTTAAGCGACAATAACTCAAAAACGAGCTGGCTGACCCCCATTTTTTATTATAGAAAAGTAATAAGCTTGTCAAGATCCAACTTTTTGCAAAGTTGAAAATAATGTAGGAGCGGATTCACAGCCACCGACAAGAATATCTTGGACATTCAGACAGTCTTTGATACTACTATAAAGGTAACAACGCATAAAGACTGGTAGTAATGTTGTATCTTGGTAGTAATTCTCCATGTGCTAGAAAAAAGTGCTGGAAACCGTCGAGAGCCACTGTTAAGGGCTCACGTTGTTCAATTTATAGTTCCCAGTTAACTCTTTTTCTTTAAAGTTTCTTATGGTTAAAAAAAACTGCTACAATCTTTTTCAGGGACTTCTCTTTGCAGAGAAAATTATTTTTTTCGCAATCATCCCAGAACTGAAGTGTGTGTTAAGGTATGTTGGGAACTTCTTTTAAAATAAGCTTCTGTCTCATTTTAAAGTATACTTAGATTGTCCGATGGCATAAGTAAAGTGGAGAAATTTCGATCTTTTACCAGGAAATTTATATGAAGCTCTAGATAGTGAAGTTAAGGCTGGTGGCTCTCATAATGCATTGCTGGGATGTATTGAAGTTTGTGTAATTTATGAGCAATGCCCTGCCACCTATACAAGCCTTTGTTCAATGTTCCTCGAAAACAAAATTCTCTGGCAAAAGGGAAGGGTCTCGTTTCTCGAAGCTCCCGGTAATTACCGGGCCCGTTAAGCTGTTTTGTTTTACATTCCAGATGGGACTTCCAAAAATTTTGAAAATTCTACAGTTAACCCATTGGCACCCGTGCCGGCCAAAACCGGCCGTAAAAAACTCCCATGCTTCAAAACATTGCAACTCTCTCAATCGCACGAATATTGCCTTAACTGTTAGTTGTCAGCACGAAATTGAATGCCCTTTAAATTTGGATATCCAATAAATGCAAGAAACGTAGCGATTTTTACCAAATATGGCCTTTTGAGTTTGGACAAGAACGAAACTGGCCGTTTTTAACGTCAAAGAGAAACAACAAAAATGCCCCTTTTTGCCTTCATGTTTTTTAGGGAAATCATCGTCGAAAAACCAAAATTCAACCATCATAACGAAATTCAGTCCTTTTTCTAGCTTAGAAATGACTTTTTTTGTTCATATTCTTCTCCCGAGCGTAGATACAGCCTTTTGTTCCAGTGCATTCGGGCCTTCCCGACATTTTCAACATCTTGAGCGCATTGCATGCTGGGAACTAACGAGAATTTTTGACAGCACCCGTTCCTTCCCCCAATTCTTTCACATATAAACTAAGTCTACAGCCACTCCGACCTACCGCCAAATTTTCCTGCTCGTGGTCATCTTCAGTACACAGAAATTCCAAAATATGTGGCGGTAGGTCGAGAAATTCATCAATAGTCGAGTCCCAAAGGTACTAAGTGTTCGACCGGCCAAATTCCCAGTTCGTCGAGTAACAAGCCAAATTCAACAACAAAGTACATCACCTTGCTCGATTCTTTGAGAAAGTGGACTCTTAGCTACCGTCACGCTTAATGATGCTCATCAGGCAGCCGCTAAAGATGAAAAATGGCTGTAAATTTAGCAGAAATCGCAAGCAAACCGAACTTGGGCCATTGTTGTCGCTTCATGGATAAACAATAGCTACGTCAAAATGACGTTTTCAGAAACCTTGAGCCTCCAGTGCCTTAGGACAGCACCACTTTTCCCTGGTAGTTCAAATAAAGAGTCACGAATTGCTATTCATCGTTTATAGGTGGAAAATCACTCCGAAAATGTAAAAACCTGCGGTAGTCAATGGGTTAACAAAGAAAAATAGAGGTCACGTGACCGGTCCTTTTAACACTATCCAGTGAAAGTCATGGTTGGTGGTAGTTTAAATCCAGGGTCAGAGTTAAGATTCTACAGTTAAAACAGTTTCTAGGGGGGTGGGTAACTTAGCAGGGCCAGGCTTCATTTCACGTTACCTCCTGGGTTTGCAGTTGGCTAGGTCACGTGACAAGCCACAGTATCAAACTCAATTACCCTAGATGAGATGATCATCGACTTCTGACTGTCACTAGTGGCTCCAACTCGACCTCCATTGTCTAGTTTTTAAAATCACCACCCCCTCAAGTTGGCTTTCATGCAACTTCAACCTTGAAGCTAAATACTGGCCAGAAAGTGGTACCCTCCCCCCCAGATCTTGCAGCATATGGTTGTTTTCGAATAAAATAGCGTTGATATGTTACTAGCCTCCAAGGCTTTTGTTTAAGTAGGTGAGCAATAAAAATATCGACATCAAAAAAAAAATTATGTTTTGTTTAACCCATTGGCACCCGTGCCGGCCAAAACCGGCCGTAAAAACTCCCATGCTTCAAAACATTGCAACTCTCTCAATCGCACGAATATTGCCTTAACTGTTAGTTGTCAGCACGAAATTGAATGCCCTTTAAATTTGGATATCCAATAAATGCAAGAAACGTAGCGATTTTTACCAAATATGGCCTTTTGAGTTTGGACAAGAACGAAACTGGCCGTTTTTAACGTCAAAGAGAAACAACAAAAATGCCCCTTTTTGCCTTCATGTTTTTTAGGGAAATCATCGTCGAAAAAACCAAAATTCAACCATCATAACGAAATTCAGTCCTTTTTCTAGCTTAGAAATGACTTTTTTTGTTCATATTCTTCTCCCGAGCGTAGATACAGCCTTTTGTTCCAGTGCATTCGGGCCTTCCCGACATTTTCAACATCTTGAGCGCATTGCATGCTGGGAACTAACGAGAATTTTTGACAGCACCCGTTCCTTCCCCCAATTCTTTCACATATAAACTAAGTCTACAGCCACTCCGACCTACCGCCAAATTTTCCTGCTCGTGGTCATCTTCAGTACACAGAAATTCCAAAATATGTGGCGGTAGGTCGAGAAATTCATCAATAGTCGAGTCCCAAAGGTACTAAGTGTTCGACCGGCCAAATTCCCAGTTCGTCGAGTAACAAGCCAAATTCAACAACAAAGTACATCACCTTGCTCGATTCTTTGAGAAAGTGGACTCTTAGCTACCGTCACGCTTAATGATGCTCATCAGGCAGCCGCTAAAGATGAAAAATGGCTGTAAATTTAGCAGAAATCGCAAGCAAACCGAACTTGGGCCATTGTTGTCGCTTCATGGATAAACAATAGCTACGTCAAAATGACGTTTTCAGAAACCTTGAGCCTCCAGTGCCTTAGGACAGCACCACTTTTCCCTGGTAGTTCAAATAAAGAGTCACGAATTGCTATTCATCGTTTATAGGTGGAAAATCACTCCGAAAATGTAAAAACCTGCGGTAGTCAATGGGTTAAGTTATAAGCTAAAGAAACAAAATGGATTTCATTAGAGGTCAGAACACACCCTACTTTTCTTGAGACTTTGATTTCAAAATACAGTTTCGGGCCCGATAAACGGGCCAAACGGCTTAAAAATCTGTTTCTATAAAGATAATTTGTATGCACTGCCAATCTGCAGACAATTTGTGCTAGGAATTAAGTAGCTGGGAAAGACACAAAGTGGATAAAAGGGACTCTATAAAGAAATACACTAAATGATGCCTTTCAATACGAAAAGTTTTGACACATAAGGAACACACTTTCCATGACTTTCTCCGGGAGTTCAGTTATAATCTCTTTTACGACAGCAAAATTAGACATCAGCTGCCTGGCATGTTTATTTTATCTTGTTTTTACATACTGTACTTTGTGTTCTGTTACATTATGATTCTAATGAATAAGCCAGTCATAACCCATCGCACACGTGTAATTGAAAACTATACGGACTTGATTACGCAATTATAATCGCAAGATTACGATTTCAAATAAAGCCGTCTTATACCAACGCTAAGCTTTTTGAAATTCAGCATTATTATATTTATACACACTGAATGACCAAAATGGCAAGAAAGAACCAACCGCGTTATGATATTTAAACAGACGTTTAATGTCAATCGATATATTTTCATGAAACAAGTCACTTCGGCCATCGACGTCATCAGAGAACATAATTAATAATAAGTTAACATACTGTATTAAACTTATATTTGCAGGGAGCATTTTCTTCAGAATAATTGCTATTAGCACCGTTTCAGCTGCAGTTGGACGTTTTATCCGGTTAAGGTTTGCATTACGAAACTCTTAGCTTGTTTTAAGTCTGTAGTAAATGGATTTTGCTGCACGAATATACTGCTCCTGGTCAAAGTGGTTTGCTCTGATCATCCAAGGCCTTGTTCTTCATAAGTTTCAGAAACCCAAGGACAATAAATATGTTATGATAAGTGAGGTAGCCATATGATCGATAATGCTTGGTGTTCACTACCGATGCAAGTAAAAGGCTCGAGCAGCAGCTATAGACTGCTAACAGTCTCTTTCGTTCGTAATTCAGGAAACCCGCCTTGGATTCGCAAATTCAAATCTTAAGATTAGTGATATACACAGGTTCACTAGTTTAAACAATTTTTATGCTTTAATTAATTGAGTAGTCGATAATTAGACTTTTAAGTATAGATTCTTATTTTACTACTTTTAAATTAATAGTCATCGTGTTTGTAATGTACGGCTCCAAAGGAGAGCACTCTTTAGTGAAATGGACTCCGTGGTTAAATAAAGTTCTGATTGATTGATTGATTTATTGATTGATTGATTGATTGGTCATTTTGCATCTGGTACTTTTGTTTTTTAACTTGGAATGATACAAACAGATTGCCAGTGCCCCAATTCAGTGCTGGTAGTATCTTTTTCCAGGCTTATAATAATATACATGAAATCATATCTCGATTCTGATTGCCTAAGAGAAATGCAGTTTTCAGGAAACACGATGCAGAAAATAGTTAATTCAGTGCAGCAAAAAGGAAATACAGTGGAAGGAAGAGAAAAAAGAGAAAATTCTGATTGGATGATAAACAAAGGCACTTAAATTGAGCCAATCGAACGCGGCCTCTCAGTGGCGCAAAGTTCAGGCACATCGATGAGTTGCGAGCCAAAACAATGGCTGCCGTTTATAGCAGGTTTTCTTTCGCAACCGCAACAACGACAAAGCTGAAAAACAGCTCTAAACACGAGAACAGTGCAAAAAGTACTGCTTTTTTGGCTGTCTGTTTCTGGTTTGGACAAAGTGATGTCTAGAGAAGAGAATTACGGACGAAATCGAAAATTATGAGCCTGTTTAACTTTGCTAAAGCCAATTTACGCCGAGATAGCGAAAATAAACAATTCGAGGATTATGAACCAGAAATACTGCATGTAATGATTATAGCGCTAGATAGACACTTGAAAAACAAAGTAGCCTTATAGCCATAGCATATTATAATTTTTTAGCCCTTTTTTGCAACTTAAAAAAACTATCAAAACATTTGACAAATCTGTTGTTTTGACTGAAAGTGTGATGAGTAAGCTTAAATTATTTTTACACGTGATTCATCTGCGTTGCTTCTTTAAATTATGATAAGCTATCTTACAATTTTTTTCGTGGATATTATTAATATTTGTAATCACAGGATTTTTCTCGTGCAATTTGGAATAAATAAGCACTTGTAAATGTTTTGAAAAACTACAAATTACGCTCGCCGTACGGGCGAGTGCAAGTTTGTTAGTCTGAAAAAATGTACTCGTGCTTATGTCTAATTGCACTCGAAATCATGTGATTACCTATACAAATAGATTAACTCACCGAGGTTGAGAAGATGAAGTTTATATTTCATTTCTCTCGCCATCTTTCAGCAGTGGGGAACGGAGTGCATCAAACTATGACAATAACTATATGCGCACTTCGGCTTTAATGAAGGATGTACCACTTATGTTATTCTATTCTCATGTTGCGTATGACGTTTCATACTGATTTGTTAACAATTTTGTGCTCATTTCGTGTATAAATAACAAGCGAATGTGAGCCTCCCTATTATAGCGGCCCGACGACCCGAAGGGCGGCCAAGCGGAGCACCATACTTATAGCAACCTGTGAACTTCTTTTCTCCTGGTCATCATGGCTAGCGGTATTGCGACGACGAAGGCGTTGCACATTAATTAATAACTAATGATAATGATAATGATAATGATAATGATAATGATAATGATAATGATAATGATAATGATAATGATAATGATAATGATAATGATATTGATATTGATAATTATCATGATAATATACTGAGGAGGAGAATGTGGAAAAGTACCAGGAACTAGCATTTGAAATCAGAACGATTCATTGGGCCTCGAAAGTCAATAATACCTGCCTTGATTAGCGGTGATTGGTGCTTTTGGAAGCATAAAAGTGCAAAGACTTGGTTTGACAAGCTCCATGTACCTGACTTCATTGGAAGTGTACAATTATCGGCCATTCTTGGAACTGCTCACCTGTTGCGGAAAGTGTTGTGTCTCTAAGCTACGGGGAGTTGCTGAGACACAATGAACACTACCCAGTAGAAAAACTGAGGAGAATCGAATAATAATATTGACAATAATAATAATAATAATAATAATAATAATAATAATAATAATAATAACAATTATAATAATAATAATCCAACAAAGCGGAAATACTCCAGCTGACAAGCTAGTTTACAGCGTACATATTTGATACTGGACAACCATGTTATGGTGAATTGACACGTGTCAAATCGAGATATCCGCTGACCAGTATCACGTGACCATATTGCTAGATCAAGTTCAGAGCTCATTGAAGTTTTACGTTGACCGCTAACCAGATACTGGCTTTCGATTGGATCGTAGGCTCAAGTCAGGGAGTGGGATACCCAAATCAAACGAGGATTACGTTTCGCTCTCCTTCTGCGGCTCGAAATTTCACATTCAGTCGGTTTCTCCATTTTTTTCTCCTTCCCGCAAAAGGCAATCATGAAATTGCAATTTGTTAATTCAGTGATTCACCTACACGGTTATAATGTTATGACAAAGTTAAAATAACAAGATCTGAATTCCTTTAGATATTTTATTTTAACTATTGCATCACGTTCATCATGTGCAGCTTGTGTTATGGATGTCTAGAAAAGGATAACCCAAAAAAACGACGGCATGGAAAACGAAGTCCGATCAAAGAAATGAATAATTAGGGTATTTTGACTGCTTTTGATTCCAGGAGTTTGTTTCCTCATATAGGTCCACTAGCTTGCTCTAAAGGCCATCAGAAAACTGAGGAATTTTTGGCATAAACGTTACTGGAAATCCGGTGAAACTGGCGAGCATAAAAATTTTCAGCAGGGTGAAATAGAGAAATTGCTATAAAAAGAGAGAGTAATGCCGACTGCCTGCCAGCGTTAGCTTAATTGGCGCATCGACAAAGTAAAGGCTAGCCCACTTCTTCCTGACTGATCCCTTCCTTCAGTAAACATCTAATAACGTAAGAATTTATTTACTTAAAGTAACTTGGCTTGTAAATGTGCATTAAAGCGCTTGCCTCCCACGAACCTTCAAGGCCAAGGCCGCTGACTTTCATTACCGAAGTTGTTAACTGCTTCTGGTCCTACGGACGTCCGTTTAGGTTCATGTTGAAGTGGGCGAGTTTGATGACGTGCGATCGGTTCTTGCTGAAGGCCTGCTTGGCTTAGCCTCGCTGTCTAATTTGAGCTCAGCTGTAGCAGTACTATAGCTTGGTACATTGTAGCAGTAAAATTAAAAAGTCACATGATAAGAAAAACAAAACAAAACAAAACGAAAAGACACTCATACTCTGTTACCAATGAAACGAAGAGCAGTTTCAGTTGAACCATATTATGATAATGCGTGGTAAGAAACAAATTTTAGATTTATGATGCAGTTGTTATCGAAGTATTTATGCCATGTCGGATCACTTTGGGCCAAAAGTTAAAGGCGCGTTTTTGGATAGCTGCAAAGAAAGTTGCATAAAGTAAACAGTGGAGGGCATGACATCTTTAAAAATCAATTAGTGGAGTAAATAATGGAAAATGAAACCGAACCTTGTGATCTTCAACAGCGTTTAGCGCCACCCACATAATTAATTCAACGTGAAGACTGAATGCCAGAAACGGTGGCAGTTTATATGTGGCTCGAATATAACAAAGCATCTGATCCTTTTTTTTTCCTGGAGTTGTCGGTTACCGCCTTATATTACACTCTCATATCCTGCTAAAGTAGGAAGTACTTTTGATTAAAAGTTGAACGGTTATCGTTCGAAAAACGGAACTGCTTTGGACGTTATACACAGGTAAGTCATTTGAGCTAAGCAAATTAAATGGAATTTCTAGCAATTGAGTCGCTACGAATTAGACTGAAATTAAATATTTCTGCGGCACGGGAGCTGCAGGCCGTGGGCCTGGGTTCTTTAATGCAGTTGCATCATGGGTAATGGCGTGTGAGTATTTAAGCTTGGGATTGTACGTGGGCAATCATTCTAGGCCGACACCACTCATTATAATTTTTTATTTATTCTGTTCTCCTGCCATGGAGCGGTCGATCCGAAGTTCTTAACATCGTGAATACGGCGATTGCCAAGAACAATGACAGTCTTGTAGATTCGATGAAGCGCATTCTAAATGAGTCTTTATCCGATATCAAGAGAGCCAATTCCGAATCTGCTGACTTTCATCTCAGGGAAATCAAGAGGCTGAAGTTTGAGGAGCCGCGGCGTTTCAAAAAGAAGGCGAACGAGGACCAGTACAGATTTAATTCGAAGTTGAGTGATGTGTTAACCGAGGCGAAGTCGTCGTGCTCTTCTCAGCAGCTTGACAAGGTGAAAGAATCACTTGATCAAGGTGAGATTTTGCTTGCCGATCGCGAGAAACAGAAGCATATTCTGTTAGCCGATAAATCAGAATTTGGATGGATGATAATACGAGTGTATAAGAAGAATGACCTCGCTGATGACTCAGACGACGAAAAGAAAATTATCAGGGCAGAAGCGAGAGCGAGATCGCAGGCCAAGCAGAATGCTTTAAAATCCAGATCAAGATTTGCTCCTGTCAGACGGGACCTTCCTAAAAGTCTACCAATCCCGAGCAGTTCCGTTGCAGATACCAGTTCAGCTATGAGACCTATTCTAACTTAGACGGGCAGTTGAGAAGTCAAATCAAGCCAGGTTCCTGCTTCGCATGCAACAAGCCAGGTCATTGGAGGGCGCAGTGTCCGTTGCTAACTTCCAAGCCACATGCAGGGCAACGACTAGCCGGCCGCAATGAAGGACAAGATCAAGGTGTAGTTGTTCCTAATGTTGTTGCAAATTCTTTAAGTAACGCTTTTGAGAATGATGTTCTCGATTCAGATCATTCTTCGACCCATTGTGAATTTGTTTCGGGTCAGGCTAAAGTTTGTTCAATCCGCGGTAATTTAGCTAAGAGCTATCAGCAATAGGTGAATATTGATGCCCCAGGTTTCGTTTTAGGCGTCATTCGCGATGGGTACAAAATTCCTTTCATCAGTTTTCTGCCTCCCAAGGTTAGCCCTAACAATGGTTCGGCGCTAAAAGAGAGAGATTTTGTTTCCGAGGCGATTTGTAATCTTATTAGTAACAAATGTATGGAGGTTTTGGTTCATCCACCTGCTATAGTTAATCCACCTTCAGTTTCTATTCAGTCTTCAGGCAAGAAGAGATTAATTCTAGATCTGAGACATGTCAATTTGTACATTTTCAAACAAGAGTTTAAGTGTGAAGATTTTTCAGGGGCTCTTAAAGTTATGTCTAAAGGATGTTATTTATTTAAGTTTGATCTTAAATCCGGGTATCACCACGTGGAAGTTTTTCCTGACCACAGAAAATATTTGGCCTTTGCCTGGGATTTTGGCGATGGGGTCTTGAAGTATTTTTAATTCGCGGTTCTGCCTTTTGGTTTGTCGTCCGCTCCGTATTTGTTTAATAAGTTGTTAAAGCCTGTAGTAACCTCGTGGAGATGTAAAAGCATTCCTATGGTAATTTTTCTTGATGATGGTCTAGGGGGTGGCGCGAACAGTATTCAAGCTAAGATCAATAGTTTGTCTGTTAAGGCAGATTTGCTTAAATTTGGTTTCATTATTAATGAAGACAAGTCCCTTTGGGAACCAGTTCAGAATATGATCTGGCTGGGTACTGTATTAGACACTAATCAAGGCTTTATTTCTGTCACCGAACAAAGAATAACGAAGTTAAAGAGGAGTATTGATTCTGTTCTCAAGGAAGGTTGTACCACTGTCAACGTGAGAACTCTGGCCGCGGTTG
>JAEMWC010001018.1:235000-262500 GCA_016490735.1 Pachyseris speciosa | reverse complement strand
CAGGAGATAAGCAAAGATGACAGACTACTAAAAGGAATATGTTGATAAGAAAACATGATAAATTACGTTAACAATTATTGTCTCCGGACCAGATTCAGCGTCCTTCATTTCTTGGAGGGGCTTGTTGTCGTTAAGGCTGGTTTACAGCAGGATTAGGGTGCCTCACAGCACTTTCCACTGCTTTTATTTTCATGGATCATTACGACCAATATTTATACGTTATTACTTTTATAGTGGTAGCGAAGAAATTCTCAATCGCTGGTAATTAAAACAAGTTATTAAACTTTTCTTCCACATAATAGTTTACCATAGCAACACTTTAACCTTTTAAAACACCTTAATTTTAGCTCTAAGCGACAATAACTCAAAAACGAACCAGGTGACCCCCAGTTTTTATTGTAGAAAAGTAATAAGCGTGTCAAAATCCAACTTTTAGCAAAGTTTAAAATAATGCAGGGGTGGATTCACAGCCACCGGCAATAATATATTGGACATTCAGGCAGTCTTTGATACCTCTATAAGGGTAATAACGCATAACGACTGGTACTAATGATCCATCTTGGTAGTAATTCTCTATGTGCTAGAAAAAGGTTTTGGGAACCTTTTTGAGCCATTCTTAAAGCTCACGTTCTTCAATTTGTAGTTCCCAGTTAACTCTTTTTCTTTAAAGTTTCTTTGCTTATTTTAACACAACTGCTACAATCTTTTTCAGTGACTTCTCTTTGCAGTGAATTTTTTTTTCAGAATCATCCCAGAATGGAAGCGTGTCTTAAGGTATGTTGGGAAGTTGTTTTAAAATAAGCTTCTCTCTGATTTTAAAGTATGCTTAGATTATCTGATGGCATAAGTAAAGCGAAGAAATTTCGTTTTTTTAGAAGGAAATGTATATGAAGCTCTAGATAGTGAAATTAAGGCTGGTGGCTCTCATAATGTATTGCTGGGATGTATTGAAGTTTGTGTAATTTATGAGCAATACCCTGCCACGTATACAAGCTTTTGTTCGATGTTCCTCGACAACAATATTCTGTGGCAAAAGGCTAGGACTTAAAAATCCGGCTGTTTCTATAAAGATAATTTGTATGCATTGCGAATCTGCACACAATTTGTGTTAGGAATTATGTAGCTGAGACGAGAAGACACAGAGTGGATAAAAAGGACTCTATAAAGAAATACAACAAATGGTGCCCTTCAACAAGAAAAATTTTGACACATAAAGAACACACTTTCTTTAACTTTCTCTGGTGTTCAGTTGTAATCTCTTTTGCGAATGCTAAATTAGACATCAGCTGCCTGGCGTGTTTATTTTATCTTATTTTTACCAATTGTACATTGTGTTCTGTTACATGATGATTCTATTGAATAAGCCAGTCACCTTTATGTAGACTCCATCACACACATGACGGCATTGTGTAATGGAAAACTCTACGGACTTGGTTACGCAATTGTACTCGAAAGATTACGATTTCAAATAACGCCGTTTGATACCAATTCTAAGCTTTCTACATTTCAGCGCTATTATATGTGTACACACTGAATGACTAAAATGGCAAGAAGGAATCAACCGCGTGATGATATTTACGCCGAAGTTTAGTGCCAATCGATATATTTTCATGAAAAAAATCCATTCGGCCATCGCCGCCAACCGGAGAACATAATTAACAACGATTTAACATATATTGAACATAATTAATAATGATTTAACATATTTTAAACTTATATTTGCAGGGAGCATTTTCTTCAGAGTAATTTCTATTAGCACCGTTTCAGCTGCAGTTGGACGTTTTATCCGGTTAAGGTTTGCATTACGAAACTCTTAGCTTGTTTTAAGTCTGTAGTAGATGGATTTTGCTGCGCGAATATACTGCGCCTGGTCGAACTGGTTTGCTCTAATCATTGAAGGCTATGTTCTCCATACGTTTCAGAAGCCCAAGAGCAATAAACATGTTATGATAAGTGAGGTAGCCATACGATGGATAATGCTTCGTGTTCACTACCGATGCAAGTGAAAGGGCTCGAGCACTTGCTATAGACTGCTCAGTAACATTCTCTTTCGTCCTTAATTCAGGAAGCCCGCGCTGGGTTCACAAATTCAAATCTCAAGATTAGTGATTAACAAAGGTTCTCTATCGGTTGAACAGGTGGCAAGATTTTGCAATTGTAACTAATTTAGCAACTAATTTTTAACATGATTAAGGTGGCTCTGGCTGGTTTCTAGCGCCTTTATTTTGATAGATCATTATTACCAGTCTTGAGTTATTACCATTATATGGTATCAAAGAAAAGCCCAATCATTGGTGAACAAGCTGTGAAACCTTTTTGACATAATAGGTTACCATAGCAACATTTTAGCCTGTTAAAAACACTTCTTATTTTATCTTTAAGTGACAATACTTGAAAACGAACGTGTTTTATTGTCGGGAAAAATTAGCATAATAAAATGCATTTTTTGCAAAACAAAACAAATCGTAGGAGCCGAATCTGAGCCACCTTATAGTTTCGAAAATTTAAGGTGGCTCTGAATCCGCTGAAACATTATTTTTTAACATTGAACAATGTTGGATCTTGACATGCTTATTAAATTTAAACAATGAAAAATGGGGGTGACCGTGCTCGTTTTTGAGTAAATTAGAAGTGTTTATAGAGGGTTACACTGTTTTTATGGTTACCTATTCAAGGGAAAAATTAAGAACCCGTTCAGCACTGATTGGGCATTTGTTTGATACCACTAGCCGATAACGGCAACAACTTTTAAAGATTGGTAATAATGATCCATCAAAGTACAAAAGCTGGAAAATACTAGAAACCGGTGTTAGCCACCTTAAGTGATAAACATTCTATTAAAAACAAACCAACAAATAAGTAACCTGACCCTGGTACACTCCTTTGATGTTCTTTTCACAGAAAGATGGTTAATGGTTCTATTCAGAAAAACGGATCAGAAGGTGACAACAGCGCCAGTTATGTTTCTTCATCAGAGTGCATCGCCTGGCTTACAGTGCTGATAACCGAGTCTGTAGCCATAGTAACACTAAATATTCTGACAATAATTGTTTTTGTTAGAAACCGAAGTCTTCGCAAACGCAGCATGTACCTAATGATTAACCTGGCAGTTGCTGATATGTTAGTTGGGGGTTTTACGGAAGTTGTGTATTTGGTTCAAATTGACAATATCATGTGCAACGTTTGGAACTTAACATCCCAAAGAATCTGGCATAAAGATATGTCCAGCATGCAGCAATTGTTTCCTGCAGCTTCCTTGACAAGCCTCACTGCAATTTCGTTAGAACGTATGCATGCAACGTTTCGTCCATTTAAGCACCGTGTCGTAAAAAACTGGGTCCTTGGAGAAGTTATTACGGTCACCTGGGTTACAGCTGCTCTGTATTCAACTGTTTTGGGGTTAATATGGGGAAATAGTTTAAGCTCCTTTTACATATGGTGCTGGTTCAATTTAATTTGCCTGTTTATTGTTTTTCTTTCTTACACGTTCATTATAATAAAATTTTATTGCGGAGCGCATTCCTATCACCATGGTGTAGCCAATAGGGAAAAAAAATGACTAAGAGGCTGTTTATCGTGACTCTGGTATCTTTAACACTGTGGCTGCCATTTCTTGTAACTACTTTTCTTTTTTTCAAAACCCATGTTGAACCAAAACTCCTCATTAAAATCCATTATGAGCAAGACTAAAGTAATTCACAGTCAGCGACAACCCAGAAACCTCAAACGGATGCTAACAAACTCCTATTTCTCCGGGCAAAAGGACACTAATCCGGAAGTTAAAATTTGTGGAACAAAACGTTGCGGAACATGCCCCTATTTGAAACAGGATAAAGAATTCACCTTCTCCGCCACGAATGAAAAATTTCGGATAAAGCACTCGATGAACTGCACCTCAACGAACTTGATTTACGCAATAACATGTGCAGGATGTGGACATAATTATATAGGAGAAACGGGTGATGTCCTGAGAAATAGAGTGACAGTTCATAAACAGCAAATTAGAGACCCGCACACACGTATGCTAGGAGTCAGCAAGCATATTGATGAATGTGCTGCGGGATTGACACCTCAGTTCACTATCTTTCCGTTTTATAAGATTCTCAGCCCCTCAGAAGGCATGAGAAAGAACAAAGAGAGGTTTTTTATTTTGAAGTATAAACCCGTTCTTAATGATTTAAAATTACGCTAATTGCTCGCGCGCGCTTAGAATTACAATAGCCATTATAATTGTAATTACAATTACATCTGTGACGCAATAAGTCAATAAACACACTTTGCTATGCCTGAAGAGCCGCAACAACGGTGAAAACGCGTAGCGCTAAAGCAAAGTAACAGAAGACTTATATATATATATATATATATATATATATATATATATATATATATATATATATATATAGCTGGAGCTGGAGTTTTCAAAACAGGGCTCCTGGAGTCCATACTAACTCCTATTAGATGTCTCTCACTTTTTTTTTTCTTTTTTGGACGGGGCGGGGGGCATGCTAGCTACATTAGTAATTAGAAGAAGAGAAAGAAACTGTCCCTGACTTCAACTTTGCATTAAGGTCTTATCCCCACTCCTCCCTCCACCCCCCCCCCCTCCTCCCCTCCAGTTTTATTTGTCAGTTAGTTTCCACTCTCTCTCAAAAAAGAAACGTGCATTTGAAGTCTTCGCGCGGTCAGTTAGCTCGCAATGGCGTCGCTCGGTTGAAAACGCTGCTAGACTTCGGCTAAATCGATGCCACTAATTCCAAAGCTAACTTTGCCGTCAGAAAGAGCGTATTCTAGAGAGATTTGGCCGACTAACGCACCACAATTCTCATGTCAGAGGTCACGTCAATTTCATGTCTAATTGCAAGACAAATAACATGTACTCTTCGTCTTCCCTTTGACAGAGACTGTAGGCTCATAACGGGCCTAAATGCAAGTCTCTTTTTTGATAAACCGAGGTATTGATAACGAAAGTTCTAAAACCCCTCAAATTTTCATGAGCCTGGTTTTGAAAAGGTCAGCTATATATATATATATATATTTGAAGACAGTCTGATCAACTGAAGATTTGACTTGGCATATTTCTTACTATATAGTTTCGTACCGCACAACCTGTACGGCACTCATCAGATAAATAGCCAAATGCATTTGGCTATTTATCTGATGAGTGCCGTACAGGTTGTGCGGTACGAAACTATATAGTAAGAAATATGCCAAGTCAAATCTTCAGTTGATCAGACTGTCTTCAAATATTTATGCTCTAGTTTTTCTATTGAGCACTCTGACAACAGTTCTGCAAATCAACTTATATATATAATAAAAAGAAAGTTTAATTATTGGTGAACAAGGTATGAAACTTTTTTTGACATAACAGGTTACTATAGCAATACCATAGCCTGTTAAGAACACCCTTTATTTTAGCTTTAAGCGACAATAACTCAAAAACGAGCTCGGTGACCCCCATTTTTAATTTTCGGAAAATGATTAGCATAACATAATAAAAGTTTTTGCAAAGTTTAAAAGAAATTGTTCTAGTGGATTCAGAGCCACCTCAGTTTTTTGAAAACTTAATTTTATTATTATTTTTTAAAAATCCAAATCCGGATTTCGGAATCCAAAAACCTATTTTGCGTTTTTGTTTTGTTGTTGTTGTTCTTGATGTTGTTGTTGTTTTCTTTTTGGGGGTGAAATCCAAAAACGGATAATTATCCAATTAAACGAGACTTACCTTTAAGTTGAAGTTTGCTTTGGATTCTATCTTGTCACCAGTCCGGAACGAAGGAGTAACATGAGAAGCACGCGCGTTTGCTTATTGAGCCATAATTTAAAGTGTGACTTGCCAGCGCTCACAGGAATGAAGGAGTAAGGGACGGGTATACGGTATGTGCCCTGAATAGGGAGGGCATGTTACTCCTTCGTTCCGGACAGATGACAAGATAGAATCCAAATCAAACTTCAACTTACAGGTAAGTCTCGTTTAACTGGAGAATTCTGTCTGTCATCAGTCCTACGTCATTACGAAGTACCATGAGAGTTCAAAGAATGTGAGCGCTGTTACTAGGTTACGATCACGAGCAAAACAACGGTTCAAATTGCTGGCGTCACAATCAAGTTTGAGTCCTCGGCATTCTAGAGCAGCAAACATTTCAAAGGAGACCTTCATATAAGACATCTTGAACCCTTTAAATTATAGGCGTCGAGAGAATTGCCCAACGAGTCCAAGGAATCTGATACTGTCTTAAAAGATTAAGCCAGAGCAACATCGAAGTTTCTTTCTAATAGGGGACGTCGGGGTGAAAATTGTTGGAATGATGACTACTTCAGTCTATAATCTGCTACTTTTAATTGTCTTTTCGCAACGACCGCTGATTTCATTCAAACGCGACAAAAATGTCGGTAACTTTCTAGTTAGAAGCGCATTCAAAACAACTGAACAACCTGGCAGTTTTAAATGCGCGCCCTCGCGATACAAAACTTGTCCTTTCATTCAAAACACTGACAAAATATCGGGCCCTACATCTAAGAGATCTGTTAAGATCACTGATGGTTTCACGTGTACCTCCGCAAATGTTATCTATTGCATAACCTGCACATTGCGCAAAAAGTTATACATCGGCGAAACAGGAAGACGACTAGGTGACCGATTCCGAGAACATCTTCGTGATGTTGAGAAAGATGACAAAGATGCATCCAAACCAGTCGCTCGGCATTTTAATCTCCCTAGCCATTCCAAACAACACATGTCGATCTCCGGCCTTTCCCTACATCAAGGTACCACGGAAAGCCGTAAAATTCTCAAGTAAAAATTGATCTTCCAAATCGGCACTCCTAATCCCCACGGTATCAACGAGCGCTTTTCATTCAATTAATTTATTCCTGTTTTCCACGTTACCATGTTACCACCAATGGCGTAGCTCCACTTTCTGTATATAAATCATACACAACCCACAATTCCTTGATTCGCTCCGACGAAGGGCTGACGCTCGAAACGTCAGCTAATCGAATCCCTGTACGGTGGTCAATTTACATTATCAATTCCGTTGATAAACCAAATTTACTTTTTAATTGTGTTTATCGCATAAATCAGTAAAAAAAAACAAGGTCCGGGTACTTGACAAGTGACCGAGACTAAATCCCCAATTGACTAATACATTTTATAGTGTTTCCAATCACTCAAAAGTTTGGATTTGGTTTGCATTGTTTTCAATTCGACTAGCAGTTAGAACAGAATGTTTCAAAGGTCCGGTTACCAAGTGTCAGTACGCTTTTTTTGTGAGGTGTGGAGAATATATTCAGGAGAGAAAGTTTGGAGCCTCTGTTTATCAAGCTTTTTGTCGCTTAGAAAACCCATGGTTTAATTAAACAATAAAAATCATTCGATTTTGTGGGGTGCAAGTTTTTTTAAGTTCTAATTCCTCACAATTTTCTGCTTTTTGAAGTAAGGTACGGTGTAGCTGCTTGCATCATGCGTCTAGCCCAGCACTCTCTGATAGAAGCGCCGGATGAGGTGCTCTTTAGTGGATCTGAAGTTCGCTGTCAATGCAACGCTACTAGTAATACTAGTGTGAGAGCACTCTGGTTTAACGTCTTGCATTTTTTATTTTTATTTTTATTTTTTTTTTCATATATATACTTTTTGCGATTCAGCACTTTTTTTCGCAAAACATTTTTAACAGCTCCACTGCATTTACTAACAGAATTCGATTAAAATTCGTAATTCATAATTTTCTTGCAGAAACAGTCAAGAGGTGCGTCAACCAAGACCACTGATTGGTTAAAATCGCGAGGATGATTAAGCTGGAGCCAATCAGCAGCAGAGCTGTTAATCTTGTTCTGCAGGGTTGTGACAGTCATCACCAGTCCACTAAATATGTCTTGACGAAAGAGAACCGCACTTTCTACGCGTATATTGAAGTCAACAAGGTTTCTTTGGGAAATTAATAGAGAGTTATCTGTTCATGCTCCTTTTACTCTAAGTATGTTTGATGATTTGTAATCAGCTTTTAGCCCCAGTGAGGTTTTTTTTCTTCGTGTTGTGAGGAAGATCTTCGTTGTTCAAATTTTATTATATGAACAGCCGCTTCCAGGTAGGTATGGATTACTTATATAAAAAAATACCGAAATCATTCGATGTTTCGACGAAAATAGTCAATTTTATTACATAGACAAAACAGTTGAGGAAGCCGTTGTTTCAGCGAGGAACAAAAAGTAGAAAACTTATTGACAGTTCTAGAAGACATACGACTATCGACTACGTTATTCTTTAATAACGAATAACATGAAAGTTTTGTCTAGATTCATATGTATTAGTAAGAGTCCCAGACCATTGAATATTGAGCCCTGAATTTATGGCCAAGTAAGACAATTTCCTCAAGTCGGGCACAATCTTATGAGTGGTTCTTGAAACAATTGCAACAAAAGCTGTATTGCAAACCTCAATTGGCCAAACGTCTTTTGCGACAGGATGACGTTAGCTTTTGTGTATGGTACAGGTTTAAAAATGAGTAAAATAATCGCACGTGATCTAACATGTGAGTTACGAGGTTGAATGTTTCTTTGGTCAGTTCGACACAGTACAGTCTGCCGTTTTATGGAGAACATAGGCGAAATTAAGGTTTAATGAAATTCATTCCTATTCGTTAAAAAACTGAGAATAAATCAATGACCACCTAGCGACCTTTTATAAATTTTTACGTTGTTTATATTGGCTTAGGAAGAACAGATGGCGGGTTTAAGCGTCTAAACGTTCTACAAAAAGATGGCGGCAATTAGCACCTTAGTTGTTAGCCGGTGCAAATGTCTGTTTGGATTTTTACTGTAGTCTTCGACTGTAGGAATAATACACGGCCTGAAATTGTTTATTATCTACTCCATTTCTCTGCTAATGTTGCAAGACCAGAATAAGATAAGTACAACTAAACATGCTCCATAAGCAACAGCGTAGAATGTGGTTGGGGCTGCGTCATGATGTACAGTTGTTTTTATCCACATAATAGTTTACCATAGCAACACTTTAACCTTTTAAAACACCTTAATTTTAGCTTTAAGCGGCAATAACTCAAAACGAGTTTGGTGACCCCCATTGTTTATTATAGAAATTTAAAGTAACAAACGTGTCAAGATCCAACTTTTTGCAAAGTTTAAAATAATGTAAGAGCGGATTCACAGCCACCGACAAGAATATCTTGGACATTCAGACAGTCTTTGATACCAGTTTAAAGGTAATAACGCATAAAGACTGGTAGTAATGTTGTATCTTGGTAGTAATTCTCCATGTGCTAGAAAAATGTGCTGGAAACCGTCGTGAGCCACTGTTAAAGGCTCACGTTGTTCAATTTATAGTTCCTAGTTAACTCTTTTTCTTTAAAGTT
The DNA here is from genome assembly GCA_016490735.1 of Pachyseris speciosa. Classification (NCBI taxonomy): domain Eukaryota; kingdom Metazoa; phylum Cnidaria; class Anthozoa; order Scleractinia; family Pachyseridae; genus Pachyseris; species Pachyseris speciosa. Next base: position 253,135 of record JAEMWC010001018.1, on the reverse strand, counting down.
TCTTATGGTTAAGAAAACTGCTACAATCTTTTTCAGGGACTTCTCTTTGCAGTGAAAATTAATTTTTTTTTCGCAATCATCCCAGAACTGAACCGTGTGTTAAGGTATGTTGTGAACTTTTTTTAAAAATAAGCTTCTGTCTCATTTTAAAGTATACTTAGATTGTCCGATGGCATAAGTAAGGCGGAGAAATTTCGATCTTTTACTAGGAAATGTATATGAAGCTCTAGATAGTGAAGTTAGGCTGGTGGCTCTCATAATGCATTGCTGGGATGTATTGAAGTTTGTGTAATTTATGAGCAATGCCCTGTCACCTATACAAGCCTTTGTTCAATGTTCCTCGAAAACAAAATTCTCTGGCAAGAGGCCAGGGGCTCCTTTTTCGAAGCTCCCGGTAATTACCGGGCCCGTTAAGCTGTTTTGTTTTACATTCCAGATGGGAGTTTTATAAGTTTTGAAAATTCTGCAGTTAAGTTATCAGCTAAAGAAACAAAATGGACTTCATTAGAGGTCAGAACACACCCGAATTTTCTTGAGACTTTGATTTCAAAATACAGTTTCGGACTTTCGATAAACGGGCCTCTGGGCTTAAAAATCTGTTTCTATAAAGATAATTTGTACGCACTGCCAATCTGCACACAATTTCTGCTAGGAATTGTGTAGCTGGGACGAAAGACACAACGTGGATAAAAGGGACTCTAAAAAGAAATACACTAAATGATGCCTTTCAATACGAAAAGTTTTGACACATAAGGAACACACTTTGCATGACTTTCTCCGGGAGTTCAGTTATAATCTCTTTTACGACAGCAAAATTAGACATCAGCTGCCTGGCATGTTTATTATATCTTGTTTTTACATACTGTACTTTGTGTTCTGTTAAATGATGATTCTACTGAACAAGCCAGTCACCTTTATGTACAACCCATCGCACACGTGTAATTGAAAACTATACGGACTTGATTACGAATTATAATCGCGAGATTACGATTTCAAATAAAGCCGTCTTATACCAACGCTAAGCTTTTTGAAATTCAGCATTATTATATTTATACACACTGAATGACTAAAATTGCAAGAAAGAATCAACCGCGTGATGATATTTAAACAGACGTTTAGTGTCAATCGATATATTTTCATGAAACAATTGCAAGCCAATTCGGCCATCGACGTCATCAGAGAACATAATTAATAACTATTTAACATACTGTATTAAACTAATATTGTCAGGGAGCATTTTCTTCTGAATAATTGCTATTAGCACTTTCAGCTGCAGTTGGACGTTTTATCCTGTTAAGGTTTGCATTACGAAACTCTTAGCTTGTTTTAAGTCTGCAGTAGATGGATTTTGCTGCACGAATATACTGCTCCTTGTCGAACTGATTTGCCCTGATCATCCAAGGCCTTGTTCTTCATAAGTTTCAGAAACCCGAGAAAAATAAATATGTTATGATGAGTGAGGTAGCCATACGATGGATAATGCTTGGTGTTCACTACCGATGCAGGTAAAAGGCTCGAGCAGCAGCTATAGACTGCTAACAGTCTCTTTCGTCCGTAATTCAAGAAACCCGCGCTGGATTCACAAATTCAAATCTTAAGATTAGTGATATACACAGGTTCACTAGTTTAAATCAATTGATTAAATGATTAATTGATTAAATGAAATTGATTAAATTAATTAATTGAGTAGTAGATAAATTAGACTTTTAAGTATAGATTCTTATTTTACTACTTTTAAATTAATAGTCATCGTGTTTGTAATGCACGGCTCCAAAGGAGAGCACTCTTTAGTGAAATGAACTGCGTGGTTAAATAAAGTTTTGATTGATTGATCGATTGATTGATTGATTGATTGATTGATTGATTGATTGACTGATCATTTTGCATGTGACACTTATTTTTTTAACTCGGATAGATACAAACATATTGCCAGTGCCCAAATTCAGTCCTGGTAGTATCTTTTTCCAGGCTTATAATAATATACATGAAACCATTTCTCGATTCTGATTGGCTAAGAGAAATGCAGTTTTCAGGAAAACACGTTACAGAAAAAAGGCAATTCAGTACAGAAAAAGGAAATGCAGTGCAAGGAAAAGAAAAAAGAGAGGATTGTGATTGGATGATAAACAAAGGCACTTAAATAAAGCCAATCAAACGCGGCCTCTGAATGGCGCAAAGTTCAGGTGCATCGATGAGTTGTGAGCCAAAACAATGGCTGCCGTTTAGGGCAGGTTTTCTTTCGTAACTGCAACAACGACAAAGCTAAAAAAGTACTGCTTTTTGGCTGTTTGTTACTGGTTTGGAGAAAGTGATGCCTAGAGAAGATAAATACCGACGAAATCGAAAATTATGAGCCCGTTTGACTTTGATCAAGCCATTTTACGCCGAGATAGCGAAAATAAACAATTTGAAGATTATGAACCCGAAATACTGAATGTAATGATAACACCGCTAGATAGATACTTGAAAACCAAAGTAGCCTGATAACTATAGCATATTATAACTGTTTAGCTCGTTTTTGCGGCTTAAAAAACTTTCAAAACATTGAAAAATCTGTTGTTTTCACTGAAGGTGTGATGAATAAGCTTAAACTATTTGTACACGTGATTCACCTGCGTTGCTTCTGTAAAATTATGATAAGCTATCTCACAATTTTTTTCCTGTATATTATTAATATTTGTAATCACAGGATTTTTCTCGTGCAATTTGGAATAAATGAGCACTTGTAATTTTTTTCAAAGACTATAAATTACACTCGCTCTACGGGCAAGTGCAATTTTGTTAGTCTTTGAAATATGTACTCGTGCTTATTTCTAATTGCACTCGAAATCATGCGATTACCTAAACAAATAGGTTAACTCACCGAGGTTGAGTAGATGAAATTTATATTTCATTTCTCTCGCCATCTTTCAGCAGTGGGGAACGGAGTGGCATCAAACTATGTGCACTTCGGCTTTAATGAAGGATGTACCACTTATGTTATTCTATTCTCGTGTTGCGTATGACTTTTCATACTGATTTGTTGAAAATTTTGTGGTCATTTCGTTTATAAATAACAATCGAATATGAGCCTCCCTATTATAGCGGAGCTCCGACGACCCGAAGGGCCGGCGCGGCCATGCGGAGCACCATACTTATAGCAACCCGTGAACTTCTTTTCCCATGGTAATCACGGCTAGCGGTATTGCGACGACGAAGACGTTGCACATTAATTAACAAATAATATAATAATAATAATAATAATATAATAATAATAATAATAATAATATAATGAGGAGGAAAAGGTGGAAAAGTACCAGGAACTAGCATTTGAAATCAGAGCGATTCATAGGGCCTCGAAAGTCAATAATACCTATCGTGATTGGTGATTTTGGAAGCATATGGAAAAGAGACCTGGTTTGGCAAGCTGTACCTAACTTCACTGGAAGTGTACAATTGTCGGCCATTCTTGGAACTGCTCACCTGTTGCAGAAGGTTATACCTCACAAATTAATGTGATTTGGTAAGCTGAAGCCACTCTAAAGGCACTAAGGCCACATGGTAGCGGGCATTACCCCTTAAATCTACCAAAGCAAAGATTGAGCCCAAGCATTAGCAGCCATGGACAGCTGTTTCGGCCTTGTTAGGCCTCATCAGCATGGCATAGCTAATGCTCAGGCTCAAGTACCCACATATCCATAAAACAAGCAGTGAAAACGTAAAGCTTGTGGGATGTGGCTGGAGTGACAAGGATATACCTCACAAATTAATGTGATTTGGTAAGCTGAAGCCACTCTAAAGGCACTAAGGCCACATGGTAGCGGGCATTACCCCTTAAATCTACCAAAGCAAAGATTGAGCCCAAGCATTAGCAGCCATGGACAGCTGTTTCGGCCTTGTTAGGCCTCATCAGCATGGCATAGCTAATGCTCAGGCTCAAGTACCCACATATCCATAAAACAAGCAGTGAAAACGTAAAGCTTGTGGGATGTGGCTGGAGTGACAAGGATATACCTCACAAATTAATGTGATTTGGTAAGCTGAAGCCACTCTAAAGGCACTAAGGCCACATGGTAGCGGGCATTACCCCTTAAATCTACCAAAGCAAAGATTGAGCCCAAGCATTAGCAGCCATGGACAGCTGTTTCGGCCTTGTTAGGCCTCATCAGCATGGCATAGCTAATGCTCAGGCTCAAGTACCCACATATCCATAAAACAGGCAGTGAAAACGTAAAGCTTGTGGGATGTGGCTGGAGTGACAAGGATATACCTCACAAATTAATGTGATTTGGTAAGCTGAAGCCACTCTAAAGGCACTAAGGCCACATGGTAGCGGGTATTACCCCTTAAATCTACCAAAGCAAAGATTGAGCCCAAGCATTAGCAGCCATGGACAGCTGTTTCGGCCTTGTTAGGCCTCATCAGCATGGCATAGCTAATGCTCAGGCTCAAGTACCCACATGCTGATGAGGCCTAACAAGGCCGAAACAGCTGTCCATGGCTGCTAATGCTTGGGCTCAATCTTTGCTTTGGTAGATTTAAGGGGTAATGCCCGCTACCATGTGGCCTTAGTGCCTTTAGAGTGGCTTCAGCTTACCAAATCACATTAATTTGTGAGGTATATCCTTGTCACTCCAGCCACATCCCACAAGCTTTACGTTTTCACTGCTTGTTTTATGGATATGTGGGTACTTGAGCCTGAGCATTAGCTATGCCATGCTGATGAGGCCTAACAAGGCCGAAACAGCTGTCCATGGCTGCTAATGCTTGGGCTCAATCTTTGCTTTGGTAGATTTAAGGGGTAATGCCCGCTACCATGTGGCCTTAGTGCCTTTAGAGTGGCTTCAGCTTACCAAATCACATTAATTTGTGAGGTATATCCTTGTCACTCCAGCCACATCCCACAAGCTTTACGTTTTCACTGCTTGTTTTATGGATATGTGGGTACTTGAGCCTGAGCATTAGCTATGCCATGCTGATGAGGCCTAACAAGGCCGAAACAGCTGTCCATGGCTGCTAATGCTTGGGCTCAATCTTTGCTTTGGTAGATTTAAGGGGTAATGCCCGCTACCATGTGGCCTTAGTGCCTTTAGAGTGGCTTCAGCTTACCAAATCACATTAATTTGTGAGGTATATCCTTGTCACTCCAGCCACATCCCACAAGCTTTACGTTTTCACTGCTTGTTTTATGGATATGTGGGTACTTGAGCCTGAGCATTAGCTATGCCATGCTGATGAGGCCTAACAAGGCCGAAACAGCTGTCCATGGCTGCTAATGCTTGGGCTCAATCTTTGCTTTGGTAGATTTAAGGGGTAATTCCGCTACCATGTGGCCTTAGTGCCTTTAGAGTGGCTTCAGCTTACCAAATCACATTAATTTGTGAGGTATATCCTTGTCACTCCAGCCACATCCCACAAGCTTTACGTTTTCACTGCTTGTTTTATGGATATGTGGGTACTTGAGCCTGAGCATTAGCTATGCCATGCTGATGAGGCCTAACAAGGCCGAAACAGCTGTCCATGGCTGCTAATGCTTGGGCTCAATCTTTGCTTTGGTAGATTTAAGGGGTAATGCCCGCTACCATGTGGCCTTAGTGCCTTTAGAGTGGCTTCAGCTTACCAAATCACATTAATTTGTGAGGTATATCCTTGTCACTCCAGCCACATCCCACAAGCTTTACGTTTTCACTGCTTGTTTTATGGATATGTGGGTACTTGAGCCTGAGCATTAGCTATGCCATGCTGATGAGGCCCAACAAGGCCGAAACAGCTGTCCATGGCTGCTAATGCTTGGGCTCAATCTTTGCTTTGGTAGATTTAAGGGGTAATGCCCGCTACCATGTGGCCTTAGTGCCTTTAGAGTGGCTTCAGCTTACCAAATCACATTAATTTGTGAGGTATATCCTTGTCACTCCAGCCACATCCCACAAGCTTTACGTTTTCACTGCTTGTTTTATGGATATGTGGGTACTTGAGCCTGAGCATTAGCTATGCCATGCTGATGAGGCCTAACAAGGCCGAAACAGCTGTCCATGGCTGCTAATGCTTGGGCTCAATCTTTGCTTTGGTAGATTTAAGGGGTAATGCCCGCTACCATGTGGCCTTAGTGCCTTTAGAGTGGCTTCAGCTTACCAAATCACATTAATTTGTGAGGTATATCCTTGTCACTCCAGCCACATCCCACAAGCTTTACGTTTTCACTGCTTGTTTTATGGATATGTGGGTACTTGAGCCTGAGCATTAGCTATGCCATGCTGATGAGGCCTAACAAGGCCGAAACAGCTGTCCATGGCTGCTAATGCTTGGGCTCAATCTTTGCTTTGGTAGATTTAAGGGGTAATGCCCGCTACCATGTGGCCTTAGTGCCTTTAGAGTGGCTTCAGCTTACCAAATCACATTAATTTGTGAGGTATATCCTTGTCACTCCAGCCACATCCCACAAGCTTTACGTTTTCACTGCTTGTTTTATGGATATGTGGGTACTTGAGCCTGAGCATTAGCTATGCCATGCTGATGAGGCCTAACAAGGCCGAAACAGCTGTCCATGGCTGCTAATGCTTGGGCTCAATCTTTGCTTTGGTAGATTTAAGGGGTAATGCCCGCTACCATGTGGCCTTAGTGCCTTTAGAGTGGCTTCAGCTTACCAAATCACATTAATTTGTGAGGTATATCCTTGTCACTCCAGCCACATCCCACAAGCTTTACGTTTTCACTGCTTGTTTTATGGATATGTGGGTACTTGAGCCTGAGCATTAGCTATGCCATGCTGATGAGGCCTAACAAGGCCGAAACAGCTGTCCATGGCTGCTAATGCTTGGGCTCAATCTTTGCTTTGGTAGATTTAAGGGGTAATGCCCGCTACCATGTGGCCTTAGTGCCTTTAGAGTGGCTTCAGCTTACCAAATCACATTAATTTGTGAGGTATATCCTTGTCACTCCAGCCACATCCCACAAGCTTTACGTTTTCACTGCTTGTTTTATGGATATGTGGGTACTTGAGCCTGAGCATTAGCTATGCCATGCTGATGAGGCCCAACAAGGCCGAAACAGCTGTCCATGGCTGCTAATGCTTGGGCTCAATCTTTGCTTTGGTAGATTTAAGGGGTAATGCCCGCTACCATGTGGCCTTAGTGCCTTTAGAGTGGCTTCAGCTTACCAAATCACATTAATTTGTGAGGTATATCCTTGTCACTCCAGCCACATCCCACAAGCTTTACGTTTTCACTGCTTGTTTTATGGATATGTGGGTACTTGAGCCTGAGCATTAGCTATGCCATGCTGATGAGGCCTAACAAGGCCGAAACAGCTGTCCATGGCTGCTAATGCTTGGGCTCAATCTTTGCTTTGGTAGATTTAAGGGGTAATGCCCGCTACCATGTGGCCTTAGTGCCTTTAGAGTGGCTTCAGCTTACCAAATCACATTAATTTGTGAGGTATATCCTTGTCACTCCAGCCACATCCCACAAGCTTTACGTTTTCACTGCTTGTTTTATGGATATGTGGGTACTTGAGCCTGAGCATTAGCTATGCCATGCTGATGAGGCCCAACAAGGCCGAAACAGCTGTCCATGGCTGCTAATGCTTGGGCTCAATCTTTGCTTTGGTAGATTTAAGGGGTAATGCCCGCTACCATGTGGCCTTAGTGCCTTTAGAGTGGCTTCAGCTTACCAAATCACATTAATTTGTGAGGTATATCCTTGTCACTCCAGCCACATCCCACAAGCTTTACGTTTTCACTGCTTGTTTTATGGATATGTGGGTACTTGAGCCTGAGCATTAGCTATGCCATGCTGATGAGGCCTAACAAGGCCGAAACAGCTGTCCATGGCTGCTAATGCTTGGGCTCAATCTTTGCTTTGGTAGATTTAAGGGGTAATGCCCGCTACCATGTGGCCTTAGTGCCTTTAGAGTGGCTTCAGCTTACCAAATCACATTAATTTGTGAGGTATATCCTTGTCACTCCAGCCACATCCCACAAGCTTTACGTTTTGTTGCAGAAGGTGTTGTGTCTCTAAGCTACGGGGTGTTGCTGAGACACAATGATCACTGCCCAGTAGAAAAACTGAATAGAATCGAATAATAATAATAATAAATAATAATAATAATAATAATAACAATAATAATACTAACAATTATAATAATAATAATAATAATAATAATAATAATAATAATAATCTAACATGGCGAAAATACTCCAGGTGACCAGCTAGTTTACAGCGTACATCTTTGACACTGGACAACCATGTTATGGTCAACTGACAAGTATCAAATCGAGGTATCCGCTGACCAGTATCACGTGACCATGTTGCGAGATCAAGTTCAGGGCTCATTTCATGTCACGAGAGGTTGTAAACATTAACTTATTTATTTAGCTTTTTCGCTCTTTGCTTTTTAAAAACAAGCTTATGGTAATCGCTTTTTCTTCTTCTAATGCATACATTTCAGCGTACCGCATTGAGCTGGTACTTTAATGTAGGATTTATGTTGTAATGATAGAGCACCTTATGTCACGCTGGAATGACATTCTCAGGAGGCGTAAGGACGCCCTTACAATTCGCTTTGGGGTAATCGGTAAGTGCAGCATTCTCAGTCTCTTTTGTATGTTCGTGTTGGAAACGTGTATGTGATTATGTAACCTACTGAATTATCAGCTTTAAAAGCTATGCTTCGCTGTAGTCGTACAATCATCAGCTAATTATATTATTGTTACAATTGAATGGTTTTTTCGTTCACTACCACCTATCTTCTCTTTCAGACAATACCTAAAACAAGAGTTTAACTTCAAAATTATGTCTCTTAACACTCGAGGCATTCGAGACCTCCACAAACGTAAATCCATATTTACATGGATTGAAAAACAAAACTCGGATATAACGTTTCTTCAAGAGGCATATAGCACACCTGAGGTCATAAACGATTGGAAATTTCAATGGGGTGGAGAAATGATTTTTAGTCATGGTTCAAATCATAGCAGAGGAGTGCTTGTCCTTTTTAATGAGCAGCTATACAGTACGAAATAAAGAATACCGTAATAGACGATGAAGGCCGATACATATTATAGGAAATGACCATCCAAGAATCGCCGTTTCTGCTGCTTAATTTATACGCTCCTAACAAACTTAATGAAAAACACAGTCTTTTTTCAAGAAATTTTGTCTGTTCGTCAAAATGCTTCTTTTGATACAGAATGTAGGGTCATCATTGGCGGAGATTTTAACGTTCATCTAGACGCTGATCTTGATAATTCTGGAGGCCAAACTGAAACAAAATCTTCCGTAAAAAATATTCAAGATATCATGCTCGGATATAATCTTATTGACATTTGAAGATTACGAAATCCTGATAAAAGGCAGTTTACCTGGAGAAAAAGAAATCCTATTATACAACGTCGTATCGACTTCTGGCTTATAAGTGATGATCTACAAGACGATGTCAAAAAAGCAGAAATCACTCCAGCTATTAAAACTGATCACTCACACAACAAGGTGATCGCTAAGAATCGAAAAGCGCAGCTTCTTCGATCGGAAGAAATCTTAAAACTATGAGAGAAAAACTTTAACAAAAATCCATCCGAAGAAAACATTACAAAGCTGGATGAAGCCAGGAGTGAGTATGAAGCATTGTATGATTACATTATTCAGGGTAAAATAATACGATCGAGAGGGAACTAGTACGAACAGGGAGAAAAAAATTCGAAATATTTTTTAAATCTGAAAACCAGTAAAACCAAGAGAACATCATTTCGTCGCCTAATTAATGCGGATGGAAAACTTGTTCTGAACTCACAATCGATAATGAAGGAACTCGAAGATTTTTATACAACACTATACAAAAATAGCGAATCAAGGGACTGCGATCGACGCTTTCGAGATTTTTTAAATGGCGATGATATTCCTAAATAATTAATTAGACGAAGATCAGAAAAATTTCTGCGAAGGACTTTTGTCGAGCAATGAGTGCTTTTAATTAATGCTCTGTCTAAATTCTCAAATGGAAAAACACCTGGAAACGACGGCTTAACACCTGAATTCTACAAAACATTCTGGAATCTGCTTGGCCATTTAATGACCGACTCCTTGAATTACTCGTATACACATGGTGAATTATCTAACTCGCAAAAATAAGCAATAATAAGACTCATTGAAAAGAAAGAAAAAGATAGACGTTACATCAAGAACTGGCGACCCATTTCCTTATTAAATGTTGACACTAAAATTGCTTCGAAAGCTCTGGCCTTTTGTTATTAATGAAGACCAATATAAGTATGTCAAAAACAGAACTATTTTTGATGCTGTCCGGTCAATTGACGACATCATGGAATATACGAGGATTAACCAAGTACCTGGGTTGATGGTCGCAATTGACTTCTAAAAAGCATTCGACCCTTTAAGCTGGAATTTTTTATTGAATGCCTTAAGATCCTTTAACTTTGGTGATTCCTTTATTAATTCGATCTCGTTTTTTACTCCAACATATCAAGTTGTGTCACAAACAACGGTTTCTCGTCGCCAATGTTTAAAGTCGAAAGAGGTGTTAGACAATAAGATCCGTTGTCGCAATACCTCTTCATTATAGCTTTGGAACTTCTAATAAAAATTCGAAACGATCCTTGTATTAAAGGCATTGTGTTAAACAATGCGGAGGTTAAACTCGCTGCTTTTGCTGACGACTTGACAACATTTTTACATGACAACGACTCCTTAGAACACCTGCTTAGTACTCTAGAAGCATTCGAAAGGTGTTCTGGCTTGAATTTAACAAAGACAAAACGGAAGCTTACTGGCTTGGTAGCAGCCACAATTGTAACGAAAACTTGAATACAGAAACGGTTAACAAGCCTATGAAAATCCTAGGAATTTATTTTACCTACAATTCAGGTCTTAAAAACGAATTAAATGTCGAGGCTATTCTAAAATCTTTAGAAAAAACTTTAAATAACTGGCGATGGAGAAATCTTACAGTCTTTGGTAAGATTCAAATTATCAAAACATTTGCGATGCCGAAACTGTTGTTCCGGGCTTCCGTGCTAACCTTTGAAAAAGAATTTTTAAAAAGACTTAACACAGTATTGTTTATTTTTTTTATGGAAAGGTAAAAAATAAAATTAAACGTCTCGAACTAATAAGTGACTATAGTGATGGAGGACTTAAAATGCCCCATCTGGAATCTGCAATCAAAACTCAAAGAATCATGTGCCTTAAAAAGTTCATTGATAATTATTACAGTCCCTCGTATCAAACTTTGCCTATTGTCTTGGTTAGGATTTTTTAAGACAATGAAGACAATGAAGCTTTTTTTTTTTTGGAAATTAATCCTCTAGCACAATCTTGACCTATCTAAATCCCTTCCAAAGATTTATCGGGAGTGTTTTGATGCCTGGGCTACAGCCACCGAGAAACAACCATCTTCGCGCGACCAGATTATGGAACAGATACTGTGGAATAATAAATATCTTCGAATCGATGATAAACCTCAATTTTTTAAAAAGTCAGTTATGGCTGGAATCTCAAAAATTAAGGACATCCTCCTTCCGAACGGAAAATTAAACCTTGGAATTTCTTTACAGAAAGAGGCCTTAATTTAAACAATTATCTTTTGATATTAGGACTTTCAAAAGCACTCCCAGAATCATGGAGGGCCTTACTATATTTGGAAACCACATGTTGCTCTCAAATCCCCAACTCGGATTTTACGGATTTCTCAGAATTTACCTTCCATTCAAAGACTGGTGATGTTAACCTGATTGAACTTACTAGTAAAAAGCTGTATTGGACTCTTGTAGAGGGTATACGTGTACACCCCACTGCCAGACTAAAGTACAACTCCATATACAACGACCAAGATCTCAACTGGAAACAGATATATTTAATTCCACACAAAGTGACTTTAGATACAAGAACAACAATGTTTCAATACAAATTGCTTAATCGCATTGTATATACCAACAAACTCTTATATAAAACAAAGTTATCGGACACTTCGTTATGCACGTTTTGTGGTGAGTATGAAGAATCCCTCGAGCATTTGTTTTTACACTGTCAATTCAGCAAAAACTTTTGGATGCAAATTATCTCCTGGGTGAATGAATTCAATTTTACAATCATTGAATTTAAGGGATAGCGAGATCATGTTAGATTATACCAAGTCGACTAAGAAAATCTAAGCCTCTATTATCTCAATTTATAGTTAAACTGAAACACATAGCATTCATTAAACATTATATCGCTCAGAGGAGAGATAGGATAAATTTTCACGAAGAAAAATGGAAAATCATAAGAAAATAAATTTTTATTAATTTATCGTGTAGCTATACTTGTATGCAATGTAGTGGCATGCGCAGCCAATATTTCTGTAAGTAGGCTGAGTCATTTTTGTAATTTGTGGTGTAACAGCAGTGTAGGTATAAGTTCTGTAAGTAGGTTCATGTAGTTATAGTAGCGTACCTAAAACAGTAACGCAATGTAAATATATATAAAAAAAAAATTGAAGTTCAGAGCTCATTGAGGTTTTACGTTGACCGTTGACCAGATGCTGGCTTTCGAGTGGATCGCAGACTCAAGTCAGGTGAGGGATACCCAAACCAAACGGGGCTTAATTTTTCGCGCTCTTTTTGCGGCTCGAAATTTCACATTCAGTCGGTTTCTCCATTTTTTCTCCTTCCCGCAAAAGGCAATTACGAAATTGCAATTTAATTCAGTCATTCACCTACGCGGTTGTAATGTTATGACAAAGTTAGAATAACAAGATCTGAATTCCTTTCCATATTTTATTTTCACTATTGCATCACGTTCATCATGTGCAGACACTAGCACTGCCTTCTCTAATACAACGTATTCTTCAAGTACAGTCAACACTGCTTGTGTTATGGATATCTAGAAAATGATAATCCAAAAAACGACGGCACAGAAAACGATGATCCATAAAAGCAATGGATGATTAGTGTATTTTGACTGCTTTTGACCCCAGGAGTTTGTTTCCTCATAAAAGTCCGTTAACTTGAACTAAAGACCATCACAGAACTGAGGAATTTTTGGCATAAACGTTACTGGAAACTCGGTGAAACTGGCGAGGAGAAAAATTTTCAGCAGGGTTAAACAGAGACATTGCTGTAAAAAGAGAGAGCAATGTTTCTGTAGCCAGTTGTATAGTTGGATTTCACGTCACGTAAGTAAAACATAAAATCGCTTATCATTGAAATGATATGTCAAGAAATTGAGTTATTGCACAAAAATAGTAAGTCAACTACCTGTAAAAGTCTCAGGAGTGTGTGATATCCCATACTTGAGTTATTCAGCAAAATTTACCACTCAAAAAAATAAAGCGGTTCAGTATGTAGGAGCCACGTTAAAACATCTGGAGTTCAGTTGGGCTATGTTAAAACCTTTCGTCTCGCTGTTGAACTTACAAACAATCGCATTGACACTTCTGTCAACATATAGGGCGTATGCACGTTACGTCATCACCGCCATGTTGGTGTACCGTAAACAAAAGATTTCTCTTTAGCGTCTTTTGTTATTGTCCACCAACATGGCCCCCAACCCATTGTCATTCGAATCTCTGGAGACTTGTTGCATACCCTCCCTCTATTAGTTGTTCAGACCTCGTCTTTTGAGTGTTCGCGATGTTTCTCATACCTCCAGGGCCTTCCGAGAGGTACTGGCATATTTAGCTTGCGCCTGCGCAGAAACGCCGGAAGTGAGCTTTGTGGATGAAACCCGACAAAGAAAACGACGAAGAACCATGCACAGATTTAGACTCGGCCTTCCCGTGGAAGTCGGCCGAGTAACAACTTCATCTTCCGCGAAGTTTGTCTTTATATTCGTGTAAAAGGCATAAGATATAGATTTAGCCAAGCCTAAAGGCAAAGCTCCACGATTATTATGTTTTTATTGGCATTGAACAACTTCGCAGGGCTTTCCTTGAGCCAATATTTTATGTCTAGAGCAGTCAACAGGAATTGACCACGGCTCACTCACCTCAAAACATTACAACAAAGCAATACACGACACGTATGTTTGTTCGAAAATAAATTTAACAATCATAAAACGATCAAACATTTTCACCGAACATCGTGTTTGACCGTTTAACCAACTCTCTCGATTTTGCATTATTCTTAAATGGCTTTCCATGTTTGATCTAGATCAAACATTTTTGTCCAAAATTGAAGTAGTAGTATTCTTTATAATTTTACATAGAAATCGAGTAGAAAGATTTTCGTGAAAGTACATTGAGAATTTCCGACTGCCGAGCATCTAGTATTTTGAAAGCCGTGCCCGTGAGTGAAGATTCCAAAGAATATGCTTTGTGCAAGCACGAAAAATTCATGCACTAAAATACCAAAACCTTCCTTAAGAATCGCTTGGGAGTTATGCCAACAAACATTAAATGCTCTGCGGTAGTTTGGACAATACGTTTTGTGAATGTTTCCCGAGAGCTGATCAGTCACGTCACGCTCGGTGTGTCAGAACTTGAATATATTTGAAATGTCGAAACTATGAAGATTTCACTCTATGTCCAGGCTCGACAGTTGCCTCTACCCGCGAGTTAACTTTGTTTTGCCGTGAATTAGTGGTGTAATCTGCCATGAGTTACTTTTGTTTTGCCGTCAGATAACATTGTCTTGCCGTGAGTAAAGTTTGTAGTGCCGTGACTTTTTGTTTTGCCGTGACAGTTTTGGGCTACCGTACAAAGCAGTGTTTGAAATCGCTTGAGTTTTCTAAACAACTTCCTTATGTTTTTACACAACTTAAATGAGAGATTTCGTGCAAACTGGACGTGAATTTCCGATTGCAGGGCATCTAGTATTTTGAAAACCGTACCCATGAGTCAAGATTCTAAAGAATAATTATGCTTAATGCAAGCTCGGAGAATTTGTCCACAACAACACTTAACCTTTATTTAGAATCGCTTGGCATTTCTGAACAAACAATAAGTACTCTGGTGAGGTTTGGTCCACAATTTCTGCAGATATTCATCGGGAGTTGACTCAGAGTGTCAGAACTTGACTATTTTCTAAGTGTCGAAAACATTTAGATTCCACTCTATGCTCAAGCTCGACAGTCGCGTCTACTTTTAACCCAAGGCAATATTGCAATCGCATGAGATTTCTAAACAAATATCTTATGTTCTTAGAGGAATTAAACGAGCTATTTCAAGAAAATTGGTCAAAATTTCTGACTGCCGGGTACTGATCTAGTTTTTTGAAATCAATTACCGGCTGCCGGGTATCTAGACACGTTGTATGTTTGACAACTGACGATGTTGGATGAAAATCTGTGATCGTTTAGCTGGAGCTTTAATCCCTAATTTTGCGAGGACTCATTGCGATTACGTGTTACTAAGATAAGGGCAAAAGTTTATTAACGCTGTTGAGGTACCAAGGTCGAAAAACAGTCAGCCAAGCTGAGTAAAAAGACTCGTTCGCTTGAAAAACAACGTAACAAAAGAAACAAACAATTCAACTACTTCTTTGCGTCCAAAACGACTACAGATGACTGTTATTTATATCCAGTCGAGAAAAAGAATACATGTTTCATTCGTAAACCAATAAAAGTAAAAACGATTAGCCCAAATGTTAAGCTTCAATTTATTTAATTTACCTCACTGTCCTGAGTTATAGAAGTTTCTACCACTTGAAATTACGTAAGCTTCAGTAAAGTAAAAACAAGCATCCGCAAAAATAGCAAACGGTTTGTCCAAAGAAAGAGCTTCTTCCACAGAGTTTGAGCTATTCGTTCCTCCCATTAATGCCGGTGAACTGTTAAGTGACCTTTCTTGTTGAGATGCAAGATGCCGCGGTAAAGTGAATTAGCCCTTGAAGCGTTGAATTATTTTGTTTTGAACCACACAATCAATCTAAGTTTGAAGCTTTTCCTGCGAAAAATATTTCCCTCTTCCTTTTGTCACTTGAAAATTCACCTTCCGGAGTATCGTTTGACAAGTTCTAGATTTGTATGCCTTTTACGCGAATTAAAAGACAACATTGATCCAAGAAGATTAAGTTGTTTTCCTCAAAATGCAGAAACCAACTCAATGTGAATTGCGCGCCGCAGAAAGCACGCGAAAAATTAAACCTCGTTTTGGTTTGGGTGTCCCACACAACGAGGGGGCATTCAAGTTACCAAGGCGATGACTGGGACTGTGGACTCTTTACTTGCCACTGAGACTGCCACATATGAATCGAAAGTATAGGCGAGTGAGAACCAATAGGCGGTAAAGGTAGCCACTCGTCCTCACACTCACACAATGAGAAAGTCTCATCATCACAGCTTAAAGCTGACCGAAAAGATGACATTGGAGATAGCCATGGAAGGAAGTCGTGCGTTAAGTCTATTCACTGTGACTGTCTCCAAGTATATTTGCTCCAAAATGTAAATACAGAAGACGAGAGAGAAGAGCCAGTGGCCTCACTGAAACTGGAGAAACTTGAGGCCAATTCCAACGTGGAATTCCACACAGGCACACAGAAATTTGACACCTTTGCAGGTGACAGATCGTATGTCAAGGCGTATGCTGATAAAACATGTCAGGTGGCTTTAGTGGACAAAAGTGCAAAACCAGAGTATAAAACCAAATACAGCCAGACTTCCTTTTCACACAAGAGTGTCAATGCTGAATGTCAAACAAACGAAGCTATCGGGGTCAATTATCAAGGAGAGGCCGTCCAGCACCAAAGCGTTGAATGCCAGATAGAGATACAATCCAATGCTTTCGCCAGTGTCGGTATCCAGCTCAAAGTCCCTGACCAAGACTCTGAAGACAAGAGGGACACTGCTTCGGCCGAATATGGTGACGGGGAAGAGGAGGTTCAGTCCCGGTGGAGCACAAAATGCCAGTACATTGACAAAGACTGCCAAACGTCACCATAGGCTGAACTACTTGACATCAAGGGATCTTCACGCTTTCGAAGTAATGATAACATAGTCATGCTGGAGGTTACTGAATCCTCCCATCGTACCTCTTTCGACAGCAAGGAATGCCAGACATCAAGAAACAGCCTGTGTGAATTTGTTGATTCTGGGACGTCCACTGCGGAAGATAGTTCGAATCGCTTGGTTTCCCTTGAGAGCAAAGAGTGCCAAACATCGTTTGACGCTTTTCTTGTGACGTCGTCAGCACAATGCGAGATATTAACCCCTCGTGATGGCAAAGATGGGTTGGTTGTAACAGCAGCCTTGGCATCTTCGCCTACTTCGCGCGCTCATATAAAGATTGTCAAGCATTGCCGGAGAGTGACCTACTTCATACAGCATCAAAGGAGTGTCAGACCTTATCGTGGCCTCATACGTTTGAAGAAAATGGAGATGCGGACGAGGAGTTTGAAACATCTTACGAGAGCAAAGAGTGCCAAACGCTACTGGACAACGATTTTCTTTTTGTAGCGTTAAAGGGATTTCAAACATCTTCGTCTCATTATACCCCTGAAGAGACTGAAATCTCCTACGAAAGTAAGGAGTGTCAAACATCACTGCAATCTGACCATATTCCCGCGATTGTGCAGCAGAGAGAAGAGGAAGATGAAAAATGCTATGAGCGCAAAGAAACTCAAACATATCTGGGCCCTGATCTACTTTTTACAGCGTCGGAAGAATACCCCTGAAGAAGCTGAAAAGGCTGGATTGGACACTGAAATATCCTACGACAGTAAAGAGTGCCAGACGTTACTGGAATCTGACCTTCTTCTTGCAACCTCAAAATACTGTCAGACGTCTCCTTGATATACTTCTCGAGAGGTAGGATCACAGACAGAAGAGAGTGTAAAAGCTCACCACAGTAAAGGATGCCAAACATTTCTGGATTCCGATCTTCTTGTCGCGACATCGAAGCAATGCCAGACTTCGTGGTTCAGTACTTCTGGAGAGACTACTAGGTTGGCAGTAGAGACCGAGACATTTCATCACATCAAGGAGTGTCAAATAGAAGTTGGAGTGCTATCAGCGTCCTCCAGGGAATGTCAGACAGTGCCAGAGTTTGACGCAGATGGCCCTTTTAAAGCATCAAGTGAGTTTCAAGCTCATCAGTATAAGTATGTTTCTCACGACAGCAAAGAATGTCAAACGGATCCTGGATTAATTAATGGACATGGTCATTTGTGGACAATGACCTTGAAAACGGACTCGCTCGATAATAATAAATCCAGTGACTGTAGAAGTGATT